>BMAO01014582.1:0-41574 GCA_019973975.1 Trichonephila clavata | reverse complement strand
TTGGATTGGTAATATTTCATACATTTCTGTAAAACACATTCATTCAAAAAAATGCACTGCTTTGCTGCAACTGTAACTTTTTGTAAGCAAATTCTGTTATTATGCAAACATCACACACAACCTGTGTATATGCTTTTTTTTTTTTTAAATTAACTTCAAAAACCCATTTTATTTTTTATTTACCATCTTTCAAGAAATAATGTTACAATGTTAGCAATTTAATTTTTATTTTTAATAATCTGTTCTTTTATATTTTTTATTAACTCCTATATTTAAATTTTTAGATCTGTTAAATTTTATGTATGTTGTATATCATGTTGATTTCTTGGAATTTTAATTTTTTACAAACAAATTATTTTGGGCACCATATCTTTCTGATTCATGCACACTTATAGCAATATGCTTTACTTTTTTTTTTCCTTTGAAAAAGTTAACCATAAAATTAAATTATTTTTGACAAATTTGCTACGATTCTGAAAAAATCCCATTTTAAGAAAAATAAAATGTTACAATGATTTAATTTTTATTTTAACAATTTGCTCATTTATCATTATTATGTACTCTTTTAAATTTAGGATCTTTAATATTTTATACATTTGTGTGCATCAGATATTTTAAAATGCATAAATTTGTTGCAATTTAAATTTTTTAATTATATTATTAGAAATGTCATCTTTATTATCATACACACATAGAATCTACCTATGTATTTTTTAAAAAGAAATTAGCTTGAAAAACCAAAATGAATGAATATATTCTCAATTTTTATTTTAATACTGTATTTCTTCTTTTTTATTTATTTTTGTTATCCTCAAAATATTACAGATCCAAAATTTATACATTGGTGTACATCATGCTTAGTTCAAGATACATAACACTGTTCTAATTTAAAATTTTTACAAACAACTTATTTTACTTGTCTTACCTTTATTATGCATATACTCAGTGGTGTAATGGAGGATATTAGGGGCACTTCTGAAAAGTCAGGCTTTGCCTTTAATATTTTATGAATTTCTTAAATACGTACTTGGCATCAGTTAGACTCTGGGCCCCCTACAATCCCCCCCTCCCGCGATGCAAGGGTGTACATTACACCACTACATATACACCCATACCAATGGGATACATGTTAGCTCCAAAAAGTTTACTTATAAAAATTCATTTTTTACACTAGTGCTTTTTTTTTTCATTTTTAATATTGTGTTCCTTATGTGTGAATTTTGGATCTGTAATACTTTATGCATTGGTGTTAATTAACATTTCATTCAAAACACATAACATCACAAAATTGAAAATTCCAATAAAATATTAACAAATTATAGTCCGAATTCTATATCTTTGCGATGTATACATACACACACAACAAGTGTATGTATTCTCACCTGACACAATCCTCCTTTACTCTTCATAAGGGGAAATCAAACCAATGCTCTTACTTCCTACTCTTAGTGTCTTTGTTGAATTCTTTTCAGTCAGGATATCCATTGACATTGCCTACTAATACATTTAAAAATAATTCTTTTAAGTTTTAAAGGTTTTGCAGTATTTTAATATTTATTTTATTGACTGAAATACACAAACTTTTCATTTTTTTTTTTTTTTGTGTTTGTATATCTCAAGATTTTACATTGCATCCATTTTACTGTACAATGTTACTGTTTTGTGATGAGAATAAAGTTTTATTTAAATAAAATTATTCTTTTTCTTGTTTTAAGCACAAGATCAGACACAGGCCAGGGAAGGTATGATATAGTCAGGATTTTTAAATTAAAAAATGCTGCATATTTCAATATTGTTTGAGAAACATTTATTATGTGAAGAGTTTTAAATTTGGATGAATTTCACGTTTCAAGGAAAAGGTTTCTCCCATTTGTATATTGTATTTTCATTGATTAAACTCTATTGAAGATTCACGATACATATATCATATCTTTTAATAAATAAGAAATTTAGTTCATCAGCATTTAACTCAAACATTATACTTTTATAGTTAAATATATATATATATGTTTCAATGGAGTATAATGTTTAAAAATACAATAGAAAAACATCTTGACATTGTGTTCTCCCTGTTTCTAATATGAGATGGGTAAATAATTTACATTAATAAATTGTGCAATTAACTCATGAAAGACTCTTTTTTTTTTTTTTTTTTTTTGTAAAAATTACTTGCTATTATTTAACTCCTGGAATTTGTGTTGTTCAACATAATGTTCCTATAAAATATAATTTGTGAAAGAGAAAATTCCAGAGCTATCATCTAGTTATCTGAACAGTTTCAGTAACATTCAGTATGCTTACATTGAATTTAGTCTTGTACTTGAAGGTTTCACTCTGTGATGAGGTTTTTTCCCTGGAATATCTGTAATGCTTAACAGGCTATGGAAATATTAAAAGCATTTGCATAAGAAATCTTTAACATTTGATTTGTCTCAAAATACAACTTCATTGATTGCATCTTTTAGGAGATATTAAATAATTACAAGTTTAATTTTTATGACAGAAGTGGTTCTTTTCAAATGTTTAATGGTTTTTTTCTTCATCTGTAAAAATCACCAGTATTGTACAAAGTGCACTTGCAAAACTTTTGCTTAGGATTATTTTAATCTGATTGATTTTTATAACATTGGATAGAATGGAATCTGTGATCTAATTCATCTCATCATTTTAAATAATTCCACCCATTCATTTTGATGTATCCTGTTACATTCCAACTCATAATTTTAAGCAATTTTATGGGAGAGAGCTAATTCTGATGTATGTGTCTCATGTCATTTCAGTTTTTATAATTTACATTTCATAATACTTATATCATGTGATTAAATTATAACTACATATAATTGAAATATTAATTCAAGTGGTGTAATACAAGTATAGTTTTTTACGTATCTTTTGTTACAGTTTATTACTGAAATCATTAAATACAATTCATAGATTTCACTCTGATTATAAATACCTTTATAAAGTAATAAACTACATTCCAGATATTCTTAAATTTTTTTTCAAATAATCAAAATATACTGAGATTAATTATGTTATAGTCTACAACTTTTCATTCTTTTAACCTGGGGAAAGACATTACAAAATTGTCATCAATATACTTTACCCATTTTATATAATACTTAATTCTTCAGAAAGCTCTTTATAACTCGAATGCACTTATAAATGTCATTGCTGATATAAATACCATTTTCTTTAGATTGAACATTTTCATTGAGTGTCCTGACCACTCATCTTGTCAACAAAAAACACATAACCCAGAAAATAAAAGCATTTACAAAAATTCAGAGGTTAACCATATGTAGTGGAATATCAATTGGAGCATGGGCGTTGCAAGAAATGTTGGAAAAGAAAGAGTAGTAAAATACCAGAAGGAGTTACACGGAAGGGCTTATTTTCTTCATGTTTTAAAATCCCTACACCTTTTCCTAAACTCCTCTTTTTTTAAAGTGATAGGATAATACAAAAACTTTTTGTGTCCTTGGCCCCCTTCTTTCCCACCTTGATTCAAATTCTGAATTCAGCTCTGTAATGCACTTGATGTATAACTGATTTATTTTCATCAGTACACATATTCAATGAAAAAAACTAACTGCATCATCTCAGCTTTCACTACCAGTTTCATCTTCATTCCATGAACACATTACCCCTTTCATCAAACGCTCAGTGAGATTTTATTAATTATAGAATGCACTATTAATAATGGCATCAATGAAAACGAAATAACAAATGTATACTTTGCAAAATATTTACGAGATTAATTGAATAAAATTGTTGAAAGGCTGTGACACTATTTGTGTTTTTTTTTTTTTTTAATTCGAGGATGACTGAGAATGAGTAAAAAATTGAAAGTGGCATATTTTATATTGGTACATAAGCTTGCATCGCTGTTGAGCTTTTCTTTGATTTCGTTTGTAACGAGCTATGTTCTGCACCTCTGTCATTTAGCAACTCTTTAATAGAAATTTTCCTTTTTGTGTGCTGTTATATAAATTTAAAAAAGTGAATTAATATTTGTTTGGAATGGTGATATATTTTTATTGACTTATAATCTGGAATATTTTCACCTTTCTTTATAAATGCACCAGATTTTTACATTGCCAATATGATATAACTTAGGGATGCACATCACGTGTCTCTGGTGTGTGTGGGGGGATACATGTTTTTAAAGATTTGAATACAATTATTCGTTGCTCAGTTGAGAGGTGGGGACATGTTTCAATGAACTCTAAAAAAAGTCTTTATAATCTTATTTGAAAAGTTAAAGATGCACTTTGAAATCATTCAGTGGGAGTGTGAATTGTTTTTAGAGATATCCAAGTGTAGCTGTGATCTCTTGTTAAGAATTGTCTTGTCTCTAAGAATGGATGTTAAATAAAAACGAGGAGAGAGGAATTTATGTTTGATTTCCGTTATGAATATGCATTACGACTGGCTCTAGATCAAGCGTTTATTTGAAGTCCAATCCCAGGAAATAAATAGATATCGTGTACGGTTATAAATTTTAGTTCCACTTTTATAGAATAGTTTTTAAGAATTTAATTTCTTCATATTATCACACGCACGGTGAGCGCAGAAGTTCCACTGAAGGGTTTGCGTTAGGAGAAAACTGACGTCATTCTTCCTGAAAAGTTCGCATTGCAAATGGCGGCGACCTTCAGAGGATGAAATCCATATTTCTCTCGCGCCTGCCAATCAAACAGGAGCATCTCTCCCGCCTCCCACCAGCCACTCGTGCAGTATTTGATGTTGACAAGGGCTGTCTGTGCATTTTAACCTGGAATATTTTTTAATGACCACTAGATGGCACTCTGCATCCATTACATTTGTGCTGAACATAGTTGAGTATCTGTGTGTGACCTTATTCTTCCAGTAGCTGGTAATAATTTCCCTCGTCAGCAGTTGCAGGGGGGGGGGCAATATTAATGTAAGCAAAAAGTGCTAGACTTTCAAATTTTCTCTCCATATGATAAAAACACACGACCAATCCAAAAAAAAATTTTGAGCAACTGTGTGGGGTGTTTTAAGGTTTTAGCGCCAATTATGAAACAGTGTTTTTTTCTTTCGGATATATTTCGCCTTCTCCATGCTTCAAGATTTTCAACACTCAGTCTTGGTTTTAATTTGTTATTTTTTCCCTTCTTAATTGTCTTTTTGATGTATTTTTTGTATAAATTTGAAAGTTTATTTACGTGTTGTAAAATCAAACCAACTCTTAGAATAAATACTTTTTAACATAATGCTGCGGCAATGGCTAAGAGAAATAAAAAAACTTTACCTTGCGAGTTTTAATATTTTGAATCGTTTAATTTTAACTAGCAATATACTTCGACGAAACATTAATATTTTCATAGAACATTATATTCGAATAAAAGATTTATTTGGACAGAGACACTAGATGTAATTCTTTAAAACTTCATTATATGGTCAATAAATATGTATAAATTAGTATTTGAAAATCAGTATAATTTGCTACAGAAACAGTCGTCCGAATGCATTCAGTTCTTCAACATCGCATCATAAAGTTTACATTTGTGTGTTTTATACATTTCTTTTCCGAGATAGAGTTCTACAAAGAAATAAATTGCTTGCTTCAACAGACGAGGAATTTAATTAATAATCAGCCATTCATTGTACATGTGGACGTGTAGCAACCATTTAAATTCCTTAAATGACGAGAATACAAGCGTAGAAAGAACACATTCAATTTTCATAAGGTTCACTAGTGTGGTTTCAAAATTCCAAGTGCCAACGTTTCCCAAATTGTCTGAAAATATCTGGTAGCCTAGTAATCAAGGTAACGGATTTGCGGCTGGCGTGTCATGAGTTCGAGCCTTGTAACGCTGAAGACCCACCGTGCAGAGAGAGTCGAGGCTCAAACGTCCTTCCATTGGTGTGGTGTGGAAGTTAGGAGGGGTGCCAGTTCAGGTGTCATCCTCGTCACTTGACCATGGTTCTAAATAACGAGGTCCGTCGCCAAAAGTCCTCGTGAGCTGAATAGTGCGACGTTAATATTTTCTCACTCACTCCCTGAAAATATTTATTTGTCAAGATATAATAATCTGCGCCAAGGAATCTTTTGCCCTTTTGATTGGACTTTTTCAGAACAACCAATCAAAAACTGAGGGGACCCATTTCAGCCGGTCAGTCCGCTCCTGGACGGTGCTCCAAAGCGAAATTCCGGCTGTTTCCTGCCATTACCAGAAAAAAAACTTAGAGATATTTTCTAAAAGCGATTCCATATATATTACTGTTCAGCGCCTTAGACTTCACCTGGGGACCGATTTTCGCGATCCTCGCATGCGTGGATCCCCCCGAAGTCTTCACGTGGTCGTGATCCCATGCGCGAAAGCCCTCGTTTCGCTCTGTAACGATATGTCACTATTAAAAATACACGGATTTGAGTCAATATTAAAACAGTGTGTTAGATTAGCTTATTTTAAATTCATTCTTTATTAACTTAGCTTTTCTTCTGAGCTTATTCTTTCATTCTTTTTTCTTCAGAATGTGAATTTGAACCCGCTGAGCCTCGGTATTAGTTTTTCAAGCAGAATATAAAATTCATGTGATGTATTAGAATAAAAATTTAAAAAATGTGTGTTTTTTTAGGGGGGGGGGTTCATAATGTGGTAAACTAAAAAAAAAAACAAATCAAACTTACACCTCAGAAAAATTCCAAATTTAGCAAAAAAAAAAGTTCATTATAGACAACAATTAGCTTAATTTTTATAAAATAAAGGTTTCGAGGCATCAAAACTACTGTGATCATTGAAATGTACTGAATTACAGGCAACTCTTTCTTTCTTGTAACCAAATTCTTATAGAATCTCTTTCGAAGCAGATTAGGTATTTATTACTATACGAAGGCTGTTCAGAAAGTATCGATACTGAATTTATTCTATTTATTCGAGAAACCCCAGCGGAGGACTGTGCGCATCATGCACGCGCATATTTCACCTTGTCTCACAAAATTCGGCAGATCTGTACAGCGCGCCGTTCAGTCACACTGACTTCTTTCACGTGGAGTGTTTGCGTGCGTTCGTCGAAAAAAAAAATGTGTGAAAACACGGATTAGCGAATCTGTATCAAGTTTTGCTTTAAGCTCCGTAAAATGGCACCAAAACCTACGAGATGATGAAAACAACATTTGGAATGAGCAATGAGTCGTGCTCGGTTTCGAGTGGTTCGGCGATTCAAGGAGGTCGTCAATCAGTGAACAGTGATCCCATTCTGAACGCCCATCCACCTCTCGCAATGAGGACAAGATTGCACAAGTGAAGGCAGTGGTGCTGATTTTTCCTCTTTCCAAGATCAAGAACACCTTAAAGGACACCGTTTCAGGACATTGAAACCATAAAACAGAATTCGACACAGCAGCTTCAGGCCATCCAAAGTCTGAGTTCCAGAAATGTTTCGAGGACTGGAAACATCGTTGGGCCAAGTGTGTTACTGCAATGGAGCATATTTCGAAGGAGATTGACTCAAAACGTGTTTATGTATGTATGTTTTTGCATAATAATTCAGTCTCGATACTTTTGAACAGCCCTCGTATATATTTATGAATATATAAACCGCAAATTCAAAGTGACAACACAGAAACACTTTTACTTATGAAACAATTACTTAAAACACAAACTGAAAATTGCTGGTTTTATTTTGGAATAAATTTCCTTCAAATCTGAGAAAGGAGTCATTATTTGGAACATTAAAAACACAATGTTTCCATCTTGATAAATTTTTGAGAATCAAATCTTTAACCAAATACAATAATAATTCCTATGGAATACTAAGTTTTGTATTGTGAGTTCCTACAAGAAGAAAAGAATGTACACAAGAGTATTCATTGTAAAGTATTAGGATTTTGCAACTAATTTTTAACTTACCATTTAAAAAATTGCTTTTTGTAAAAATGCTAAATTACACTGTGTTTCAATTCTCTGTGTTATAAATGTGAGAAATTTCCATTATTAAAATTTCCATTATTGACCAAATGCATAATTTTGCGCCAACTTGGTGGGGAGTAAGCAAAGTCCCACGGTTTTACCCGCATAGTTTCCGTTCCCGTAGGAATATGGAGATAAAATGTACCTTATGTTACTCGCTGATAATGTAGCTTTCCATTAGTGAAAGAATTTTTAAAATCGCACCAGCCGTTTCCGAGATTAGCTGGAACAAACAGACAGACAAAAATGTTAATTGACTTTTTGATATAAGTACCGTATATACCTTTAAATGCATTTAGTAAAAAGCTGCTAATTTGAAATTACAAACAGACACTTCAATTTTATTTATTTATATAGATAGACAACCATTATATATAAATGTTAAAAGTAAATTTAATCCCCCCCCCCCTGTTTTTTAAGAGAAACAGTAGCCAAATTTTGTTATTTCCTTCAATTATTTCATATATTTTGTACCTTCTTCGGCAGTGTTGGATTTAATGTTTTAATTTTATGTGATTTATTTTTTTCAATAAACTTTTTTTAAAATGTATTTTTGTAAAATTTATTAGTTTTTTTTTACAACTTTGAAATTTTAATTCGTGCTTTTTAAAATAGCTCCTTTATAGTGTAGCGTTGCAAGAATGTTTGAACGTATATATTTAAGATCAGAAAGAATCCATTACAATTTGGTTAAAAGTGGAAATATATGGAAATGTAACTGTGAATATTTTGGATGAAAAGACCATCACCAGTAAATGTTCGTTTAGCTGTTCTCGGACGAGATAAACCGAAATGACGAAACAGTACGCCATATATAAAATAAGTAAAAGATAATATAAAATAGAGCATTATATACCTTAATAAGAATGACATTCTTCAATTGTACATATGCATCATAATTACGCATTCACACATATATCCCGCGATGTAGAAAAGGCTGATTCACGTTGAGTCTGTCGAACTGAAAGTCCTCCCGTTTGCGTGGTGTGGTGGTTTGGATTTCGGGTGTCGTCTTCGTCACTTGATCAAGGCTCAAAATTAAGAGGTCCGTTACCAGTAGCTGAGTAGTGTGACGTTAATATTCACTCTCACTGAAAATATCTGTTACAACGGATATTTCGTCATTTTGATAGGACTTTTAGAAAATAGGACTTTTTCAGAACAACCAGTTAGAAATTGAACGTTAAAGTTCCACATTTTTTTTAATATTTTGTTGGTTGCGTCATTTACTTTTAAATGATCCTTTTTTTAAGGACACAATTAGTTAAAAAGAATTTAAGCCACAAAATTTATTCACAAATTGCGTCTTAGATGAGAAATAAATGTGTAATTTTCACGCAGTCGATAGGAAATGCATGTTTCTCGCTCGAAAAAAATCACTAAAGCGAAATGTTTTCTCCCCCCCCCCTCTCAATCGAACAGAAAAGGGGGGGGGGTCGTATTTGGAACAAGATTTCGAGAAGTAACCCTTTCCCTTGCATTGCATCTCATTCAACCAAATCATAAAGGGCTACGATATCTAAAACAAAAACCGAGATGCAGAGGTGACGCAAGCGCCAACAGTAGTACATGTGAAATCTGCAAGCATTGCATTTATTGAAGGGAAAACACAGTTTCTCTCTCTCTCTCTCTCGGAATGTCTAAGCGATCTGTGTGTGACTCATTACTAAGAAAAAATACTAGGATTTCGTATATATATTCTATAGTATATATATTTCATATATATATAGGATTATATATATTCTGCAGGTATGGGATGACTTTATTCAGATCATTGAAGGAAACATTTGTTTCAAATAAATGGCAACAGTACTCGTAAACACATGGTTTTGGTATTTTCACCTCAATTAGGAACCAAAATAATTTTTGACGACTATCCTTACGCGTATTAGGTTCCTTTATGCAACTGGAAAAATGATAGCGCTTACATTTTAAATTATCAGAAATAAATTTGGTGAATTAAAATAAGAAATTCTAAAACACTTCGATCGATTGTGCAGTTTTATCATTTTGGGGTGAGTGAGTGAATATTAACGTCGCACTATTCAGCTACTCGATGGTATTTGGCAATAGACCTCGTCAGTTTGAACCATTGTCAATGTGACGAGGCCAACACCTGAGCTGGCACCCTCTTCTCCTAACTTCCGCACCACACCAACGGGAAGACGTTTGAGCTCTTGACAGATTTATAACGTGCAGCGTTCTCCTACACGGCGGGTTCAGTGGTCTCGAACTCATTGCACGCAGGCTACGATTCCGTTACCTTGACCACTAGGGTACCGCGTCCACTTATCTTTTTAGGACATACTACTGAATACTAAAATCGCTTATTTCGACTCAGAAAATGTTTCTTTTTTTGGTCCTGTTAACACCTAATTTATCTTTTGCATCATGAAGTACAACCCATTCTAATTGATGCACAAAAAGCGATACTTGTAAATATTGGATGAGTATGACATGTCTAATTACATTTCCAAAAAAAATTAAATTTATTTTTTTTTTAAATTTTGATGCTAGGGGTACTGTAAATTTATTATTATTATTTTTGTGTTTTGGAAGAAATTTATCATTTGTCCGGTATATGTTTTTTTGGGCAAAATTTGGCATTTTTGTAAGAGGAATAATAATTTTTGAAACGACCTGTGATTATCAAAAGCAGAGGTGGGCAGACTTTTCCAGGGTGCGGGCTACTTCTAGTTTGTTCAAGAAGTTGCGGTCCACCCAATGTCAGGGGTGCACACAAGGGCGGGGGAGGGATCCACGGGTCTGGACCCTCCCTCATAACCCTTCATTTTTTTCCAATTCATTATAGCCCCATGTAAAAAGAATGTAAAATGCAATTAAGTATATGATATTAGTATTTTTTTTCTTTATTAATGTTAATTATTCATTCAGTAATTTATTTTTTGCTGTTTTTTGTTCCCGACAATCGAGAAAATAATAAAAAAAAATGTTTGGCTGCGTATTGGGGTATACGAGAATGGTAGACCTTCAACCCTCGACCCCCCTTCCTTTAAAAATTCTTGTGTACGCTACTACCCAATGTCGTAGGTGTGGTGAGGTGTGAGGAAAAGGTTATTATTATAACTTAATACATATAAGTACGGAATATGTACTTAACTACAGAACTAAAAAAAAAAACCTTTTAAAACCACGTTTAAAGCAAAACACAAGCTTAATAATAATAGCCTCAAATATAATAATGCCGCCCATCCAGTATATAGTGGTCAGTGAAGCTAACTGCCGTGCCGTAGGGACTGGGCTCGAATCCCGGAGAAGACATGTATGTTTGTGTTGTAATCCTTTCTTCTGTCTGTGTTGTATGCCCCCGTGTTATACAGTGCTGGTGCACGGGATTTATAAATGTTAATATATATAATGATGATACATTTATTATGAAAAAATTCAAAATACACTGAAAAAATAAAATATTTTTATTCAAACTTATTTTTTGTTGTTATAGTCAGTAGAAGGCTTAGTCTGCGTACTGTCAGCCAATCTTGAATTTTTCGTATATAATTACTAACTGGTAAAATTTTTAGGCGGTCACCCCAAAATGTCTTGGCAGTCCACCGGTCGATCGCGATCGACGTAATGCCCACCCCGGATCAAAAGTGAGCGAAAGTAAAGGTATAAATTAAAATTTGTATACAATGGGTGTTCTATATTTTCACTAAAGAAGTTCGCTTGACAAAATCAATTTTCTTACATACATCGGTACAGTTGTGTAGTCAGTCTATACAAGAAATGTCACAATCGCTATTAAAAACGGTAATTACTTGTTTAGCATCCTACATTGTTTTAAAAAGGGTTAAACTGCTATAGTTCGTACCAAAAAATTATTGAATGTGTTACAAATGTGACTACAGTAATTTCTTAATTGTTAGCTCGATTCATTCAACATTATTCATTTCATCTCACTTAGAAGCCACACGGCGAAGGACGTCGTTATTTTGAACCTTGAAGTGAAGAAATAATTGGAAGAAGGATACCTGAGATGGCACTTACAGAAAAATATCGGCCGCGGTAGCCAAGGGGTCTAGGCATCGGATCGTGGCTAGCGTGTCATAAGTTCGATCCCA
The DNA here is from genome assembly GCA_019973975.1 of Trichonephila clavata. NCBI lineage: Eukaryota > Metazoa > Arthropoda > Arachnida > Araneae > Nephilidae > Trichonephila > Trichonephila clavata. Next base: position 29,549 of record BMAO01014582.1, on the reverse strand, counting down.
GTACCACTGAAGACCTGCCGTGTAGGGGCGCGATGCACGTGAAATCTGTCGAGAGCTCAAACGTCCTCCCGTTGGTGTGGTGTGGTAGTTAGGAGAGGGGGGTGCCAGCTCAGGTGCCGTCCACGTCACTTGACCCTGGTTGAAAATTACGCGGACCGTCCCCAAAAAGCCCTCGTGTAGCTGAATAGTGGGACGTTTATTTTCACTCACTCACTACAGAAAAATATCAAATCTATAATTTTTCTATGCAAGCAAGCTTTTTCAAAATGTTTTCAGTGCTGAATTTTAGCAAATTAAAAGCGGCTAGTTTTTCAAATGGAACTAATGTTAAATTTGAGAAATTATCTGGTCTCCATCATAAACAAGAAGTAAAAAAAAATAAAAAATTGTGAATGACACTTATTTTAAAAAACTCATTTAAAAACCAATGGTTGTCTCATGCCATGGTTTTTAAACTGTAAATTTATTTCAGCATTTTAACGGGTAAAAAAATAGCAGTAAAATTCTTTTTTTTTTATGTTGATATCATAAATTGGACAGCATATAATCTATCACGAAATTTTTTTCCGAGTACTTCTATTTCAAAATTTACACAATGGGTTGATTTTTATTTATCATTTTCGATATTAAAAAGTCGCGAAACATTGCATTCAATTCGTTTTCTGGTTTCTATATTATTTGTATGAAATTTTGGAAAAGTTTCTAGTGTGCTGAATTTATTCCGTACAGCGTTGCATATTTCTTATAATATAATATTTTAGACAATAATTAAACTGTAAATGTTTCGTTAAAGAAGCAGCAGACGATTCTCGACTCTATTTTTAACTTCGATGACGATTAAAAAAATCGGATATTAATGCTAATTTCTTAGTTTTCTTTGGAATTGAACAAATCAACGATGGGGAAAAAAGAAGTAAATCGAATTTTGATTATTTTTTTAAATTTTTTCTCTCACTGTGTGTTTCAGGATTGATTTTATTTAATCTGTGTGTACTGCATTATCATTAAACTGGTTCATATTGAGTTTCTTGTCAATGTTCGAATTTAATAACAAAAATAGAGAATTGGGTTTTATTAAGAATTTTTTTTTCCTTAGAAATATTTATTTCTTTGTTTTAAACTGTTGCAGAGATCGAGACCGTTTTGCTTAGCTGAAGATTATCTAAGAGTATACGGAAACATGTTAGGAATTCTTTCTTCGTATTTTTGACAGACTATCCAAAATGATATCATTCCTCTGTAAATATTTTAATGATATTAATCCATGTGGCTTTTAACTGAAATTTTTATGCGAAGGCATATTTTTGCGCAGATTTGAATTCTATTAAAGTAGCCATTTTTTAATTTTATTTAGTGTAGACTTAGAAAATATGCATTTCGTAACAAACTTATTACCCGCTAGGTTTTCATGCTCTAAACTGGTTTGATCCTGTTTTCCAGGAACACCAATGCTATATAAAATGGACTATATGAATATTACATTCTGTCATATATCAGTAATTATAATATGCCAAGAACGATTCCGTAAAAAGAATTTAAATGTTTTTTTATAAATAATACTTAATATTTTGCATATTTCCAACATGTTATTTGAAATCTGCATTTCTATCTCTATCTTCCTTTATCGTAATTGTTTGTTCGGTTCTATGAGGTCATAGCACTTTTATATGTCGAGTCAAATAAAACACATTCTAAATTTCAAGAGAGAGAGAAATATATTCTTATGTATTTTAAAGAGTTTGTGTAGGAATGCTATAGAACCAGAACCGAATTTTGTTTCTGAACTAATTCAACTAAACAGAAATGGACAAAAGAAATATTGCAATTTTTAATAATTTCCTATAGTAAGATTCTATCTGTAGCGAAATGTTTTACGCAGTTTTTAAAATCTTAATTCCGTTTTTCTTTTAAATTTAATTTTTTGTAAACGTTACATTTTTTACACCAATGTTCATTTGAATCGAATTTTTCTCCTTTGTCAACTCCCCAATCAACCTTGTCCTGCTCGGCGTTATAACAAGTTTAAACTCCCCCCCCCCCCAGCAAGCGATTGAAATTAAAAGTAATATTTAATACATTAAATGGAAGCTTTAGATTTCCTTTTAATCGTTTTTATTAAATATATTATATGATTTTAATTACTTTAAAATGAGTGCGACGATGTGCATTTATTTTTCAAATAATATAACAGATATACTCCAATATTAAAACCATGAATTTTAAATTCGGTGTCGAGTGAATGAGTAAATATTAACGTCGCACTATTCAGCTACTCGAAGGGTTGTGGCGACGTCATTTCAAAAATCGGTCGAGTGACGAGAACGACACCCGAGCTGGATCCTCCTCGAATTCGGTGTCGAAAGAATGGATTTTTTTTTCATGTGCGAACCACGATGCTACGTCACATCAAGTGCTACTATTAATAATTCTATCACAGAATTTTTTTGCAGAATTCTTATCACGGAACCGAAACAGATCAGAACAAATTTTAAGTGACAATTCCAACAATAAAAAAATTTACTCGATAAAAAGTAGTTTAGGAATAAAACATATGCAAAAAAAAAAAAAATTCTTTGGAAGTCAACAATTAATAGTTATTTAAATTCACCCTAAATTTCAAAATCCGATGTGAAGACTCATAAACGTGTCACACATAGTTACGATTATATACAACACGAGTGCTGTACGTACAGATTCGAATTTCAATAGAATTAGATCAAAAGACAATATTTAGATTAATTAATTTCAAACAATATTAAGAACATTAAGAATTGTTGAGTTCTTAACGTTGTAAAATACTCGCTTTATTAAACGTAATCGAAACAAACAAATCTTTTGCCATACATTTTAAGGGAACAAATAACATCGAGTGACCGCCGCGGCAGCCTAATGGTCAAGTTCGAGGACTCTTGGTGGGCGTGTTGCGGGTTCGAGCCTCGTACCAATCGAGACCCGCCGTGCAATAAAGTTACCAGTATTACCTCAATTCTCAAAGGACCTGTAAATATACAAAAAAACCCAGTCTTTTTCCAAAAATTGTTTATTGATATCACACCTGCAGGCAACTTGAGGATTCTTTTCATTTGGAATCACGACGACGCAAGCGAAGAGGACTACACTTAACAAGTTCTACCCTATTCTTCTAATGCCCACAACACGTCAAAGTAAAGGCGTTGAGCTCGACAGATTTCCCGAATATTAGATTTTTCTTTTGTTGAATTGAAATCCGCTAAGAACGGTTATTTTGGGGAACAACTCTTCAACGAGGTTATAGGGGGTATTGATAGTAAAAATTACGTTTTTGCTCTATTACATGTAGACTTTTGAAGTTTGGCTTGTATGTTTATTTTACGGAGTAGAGATCCACCGCGAAAATTGGTTTTGAGGAGATCCATTTGGTTATACGGTTACGAAAGTACAAACATCATTCTATACTTCAATTTTAGAGATTATTAGGAAAAACAAATGAGAAGATCTTTCTTTTTTTTTTGTCAAGAGGCGAGAGTTACAGGTATAATTTTTTTTTCAATACAATCGAATTCTTAAGCAACATGAAATACCCAGCAAAGCGGGTGTCTAATGGCTAGTATTAAATCTATAGTTTAATGTATCTCAAGTTTAAATCTAAATTAATAACTTTATAGGTTGTAATTTTGTTCTTTTTGAATGGACTGAAATCACACATATTCTCTAAGAATGCTTGCAGATTAATTGTAATTTAAATAAATAATATTAATTATTTTCGATCCACAGAACAATTTTTAAATATGAAATTCTGAGCTGTAATTTCTCAAATACAATTTTATTTGTTTCAATTGTCCCTTTGAATGGGTTTTAAATGGTTATTAGTAGTGGTAAATGTCTCCTAGGATCCCAGCTCGGGTGTCGTCCTCGTTACTTGACCGAGAGTACCCACAGACTGGAATTTGGATCAGATATTCCTACGGTGAATGTCTATTCCTATTTTAATACACGTACGAGTTAGTCTTAATCGAGAGAAGTCATTTGTAATGTTAGCTACAGTGGAAACAAATTTTTGATAAGGATTTTTTTTTTTTGTATTCTTACAAGTCTCTTAAAATTTGTGGTAACAGTGAACTTTTACTGTAATTCGGTACAGTATATTTATATATATACTGATACAGACTGAAATCCTTATTTTCTTTTTAGAAGAATTTGTATAACTCTATAGGTTGCCATTTTGATCTGTATAAACTAATCATTTATAAATCTTTTGTAGACATAGTTTGCTGATATTTATAAACTTACTGAGATGAATCATAATTCTGTATATATATATACTAGCTGTTACCCGCCCGCTTCGCTGGGTATTTCATGATGTTTTATAAATTTTTACTGCTTATATATATGTATAAATTATTGATATCTAAGTCCTAGCATTAAGAATTCGATTGAATTGAAAAATATACTTATACCTGTAACTGTCACCTGTTGATAAAAAAAAAGGGCAGAACTCATCTAATTTGTATTTTCTAAAAATCTCTAAAATTGAAGCATAGAATGATGTTTGCTCTTTCGTAACTCAAAAACCAAGTGGATTCCCACAAAACCAATTTTCGGTGGATCTCTACTCCATAAATTGAACATGCAAGCCAAATTTCAAGTCTAAATCTAACAGAAAAAAGCAAAAGTTTTACTATAAATATCCCAGTAATCCCGTTGAGAGCCGTTTTCCAAAATTACCGCTCTTAGCGGATTTCAATTCAACAAAAGAAAAATGCAAACCAAATTTCATTATTATAGTCCTCGTAGCTCGAAAAAAGTAATTTTTTTTGTCAATACGTCCCAGTAACCCCCTGCAACCCCCCAGAACTTGATTTGCTTAAAATTTATTCTTAGTGGATCCCTATTCAACAAAAGAAACATGCTTAACAAATTTCAAGTATATGGGTCTAACAATTAAAAACAGGAATTTTTTTCTGTAACTCCTCTTGACCCCTCGCAAACATCTTTGGAGTCAATTTTCATTTTACTCTTTGTTAGAGGAACTCTATTTCATGAAAGGAACATGCCTACCAATTTTCAAGCAGGATGATCAAGTAGTTTAAAAATGGAAATATTTATCGATTACGCCTCTTAATCTCCCGAAATTAAACTTAGTAGTTGATATTCGCGAAACCCATTTTGTAGCGGTTCTCTGCTTTACGAAAGGAATCTGCTTATCAAATTTCAAGACTGTACGTCTAACAGTTTAAAAATGGGCATAATTGTCTATAACGCCACTTGAGCCCCCGCAACGCCACTTCTGGGTCTGTTTTCGCAAAACCCATTTTGTAGGGGAATTGCACTCTATGAAAGGAATCTGCTTAGCAAAATTTGAAGACTGTGCGTCCAATTAATTAAAAATGCAAAAAAATTATCAATAACCCCCTTGAACCCCCGAACACCACCTAGGGGTCGATTTTCACAAAACACATTTTGCAGTGATTTCTATCCTATGAGAGGAATCTGCTAACCAAATTTCAAGACTGTGAGTCTAATAGTTTAAAAAAAGAAATAATTATTTATATCTGCCCTTAACCCCCGCAACACCCCTTGGGGTCAATTTTCTCCAACCCGTTTTGTAGCGGATATTTACTCCATGAAAGAAACATTCCTACCAATTTTCAAGCAGGTAGGTCAAATAGTTTAAAAACAACAATATTTATCTCTTACGCCACTTATTCCCCTGCAACGCCACTTAGAGGTCTGTTTTCACAAAACCTTCTTATAGCTGATCTCTACTCTATGAAAGAAATCTCTTAATCAAATATAAAGACTGTGCGTCTAATAGTTTAAAAATGAAAATAATTATCTATAACGCCCCTTAAGTCCCCTCAACGCCACTTGGGGGCAATTTTCACGAAACCCATTTTTAGCGTATCTCTACCCTATGAGAGGAATCTGCTTACTAAGTTTCAAGACTGTACGTCTAATAACTTAAAAATAGGAATTTATAACGCCCCTTAAACCCCCCGCCCCGCAACACCCCTTGGGGGTCAATTTTCCCAAAACCTATTTGTAGCGGATATTTACTCCAGGAAAGAAACTTACCTACCAATTTTCAAGCAGGTAGGTGAAGTAGTTTAAAAACGGATATATTTATCTATTACGCCCCTTAATCCCCCGCAACGCCACTTAGAAGTCTGTTTTCACAAAACCCATTTTGTAACTGATCATTATTCTACGAAAGGAATCTATATATCAAATTTAAAGACAGTGCGTCAAATAGTTTAAAAATGGAAATAATTATCTATAACGCCCCCTAAGCCCCTGCAACGCCACTTGGGGGTCGATTTTCAGCAAACTCATTTTGTAGCGGATCTCTACTCTCTGAAAGGAATCCGCTTACCCAATTTCAAGATTGTACATCAAGTAGTTTAAACATGGAAACAATTATTATTAAAGCCCTTAACCCCCCGTAACGCCCCTTGCGTTTCGAATTTCGGAAAATCCTTTCTTAGCTGATGTCTACTCTATCAAAGGAACATGTCTACCAAATTTCAAGTCTGTAGGTTGAATAGTTCCAGAGATTTCGTGATTAGTCACTCAGTCAGTCAGTCAGTCAGTCAGTGAGTGAGTCGCTTTTCTCCTTTATATATATGATACTGAATATATATATATACTCTACTAGCCCATGCGGCGGATGGACGGAGGACACGTTGGAGTGAGGTCTTGAAGACAACTCATCAGACACCTTGGAAGCCCCCCCCCCCGTGGTGCATGCGGTCGACGAAGAGCTCTTCTAATCTTTGAGAGAGGTAGGAGTGCGCTCAGAGCGTGGTCTTGAGTGTCTGGGATCTCTGGTGAATCGTGGGCTTAGTTGGAAGAGAGTGAAGAAGACGCCGTGAACTGCGAGTTGGAGCTGAGCTACATGTGAAGCCAAGAAGAATCTGGAGGTTCGCAGAAAGTGCGGTCATTTTACTGTCATTCAGTATAGATGTTGAATTACAGTATATATATTGATATAGACTGAAAATATTAATTTTTCTTAAAGCATTTGTAACTTTGTTCTTTTTGTATTGACTATAATGATTCCTTTATCTCTCTTTTGTATAAACTATTAGTTTGTGCTGATATTTATAAATTTACTGAAGATCATAACTTTACTGTAATTCAGTGTATATATACTCAAATACATCATATATATATACTGACCTAGGTTTGTACGTGCCTTAGTAGGGTGTGCGGTATATCTGATTTTAAAACCGAGACTAGCTTCCGAGAGAGGTTTTGGCGGTGTTGCAAAGCCACATTAAAAAATGGAGAGATGTGATATGAGTATCCCTCAAAAATAATATTTCTAGCTCGAAAGGATATTGACGTTTTGCCGAAATCGCCGATGCAGTTGGATTAACACTTAACTTAGTGGCGCAACAGCCCATTAAGGTCAATGCCTACTGTGCCCATCTCAGTATACCCGACCTTGACCCCGGAGGTGCATGAGCATATGTTCCAGTCAGATGGTCAGTCTGACGCGATACCCCCAGTGTTAAGTTACCAAGCAAGCTTGGTACTCATTTATCGACCCACTGAAGGGATGAAAGGCTGAGATTGACTTTGCCAAGCCTGGGGTTTGAACATTGGACCTGGGATGTGAAAGCGCTATGCACTACCACTAGGCCACTGGGCTTCTTGATTTACACTACGGGATACTAAAATATCGATTTTAGAGCCAGAGCCATCCCCTCGAGCTATTACATAACTATTTTAGGAATTAAATTCGAAGAAGAGCACCTATGGTTCGAACCCCAAGGTGGGGATTATATAATCCTTGGAGATTAGGTATTTTTTTAAAAAAAATAATTAAAAACCATTGAAAATATGCCCCGGCAAACTAAAACTCGATATACGATAATAAAGAATCACCAAATTCCCTGATTATACTTTGAGACTTTAAAGTCGTAGGTTGCATAGATGTCGAGCTATCGAGGATTAAAATGGTCCGGTGACGAGGACGACTACTGAGTTGTCACCCCATCTCCTAACTTCCACAGCACACCGACTTCACAGTTGGCATATTATAAAAAATCCATTTTTTTAAAAATAATTTTGACAAATTTTAATTTTGGGGAGTTAAATTGAATGTTTGAACGGTGGAAGAAGCTTTGGCTACCTATCCATCTTATTGTCTATTTTCGAAGTTCAAATTCGAGAGATGAATAGGAAAAAAAGTTTATTAATCATGGAAAATCTGCCGATATATATTAATCGAGACCAGAAACTCATTCCTAATATCATTATTTTTTGCTCATTTCCTGGCATCAAACAGTAATACAAAAATGAGCAAAAAATTATTTTTCGCTGCCCAAAATATGTTGAATTTTAATTAATTGATCCATTTCTTTCTTACTTTTTCTTTGAATGCTTTAAAGTTTTCAGACTTTGGTGTTTCCTTCATCAGGTGAAAGAAACATTAAACCGATTATTTGCTTTACTATTCAATCTTTGGAAGAAGTTTTTAAATATTTTTATTTATAACTTTTTCGTTTTCTAAACAATTATTTGGTTACCATGGGGACGTGAATTTGTGTAGGTTACCAAACGATTTGGATCACTCTTAGGCTGTATTTGGTCTATCTTTGTTTGGAATTGCCTGTGACACGGTTTTTAATTATTAGAATAAAAAAAAATACTATTCAGGCTCAAATTTTAATTTTTTTCTACACGAGTTGGAAAAAAATATGTTAACGAGTCAGCACACATAAATTGCAAATCTGTAAATACTATCTTATATTGTTTGTTTCTTCAGAAAATTTATTAGATTTTAAATTGACTGTGTCAATTGTATTTGTTTTTTCAATTCAATTACAGTAGAAAAAATACGTTTTAAATAATTTCACAATAAAAAAATAAACATTTATTTTCTTACAGTAAAAAAAGTCAAAGTTAAGAGATGCATTTTGTTGACGTTTAAAATATACACTGGCACTAAAGACAATTTCTTCCTTTTAAGTGGTCTATCAATTTTTACTAATTAGTTAAGCCGTAAATTGTAAAACATGTATTTTACTTGGAAACGAAAACTATTACAATTTTGAAAAAGACAGCTAAAGTTTTCATTTTATACTTTTAAAAAAGTTAATCTGACAGCTGAAAATTTATTATTATGTCTTTTAAATAATTTCTATTTTTGAAATACTTTAAATGCAGTTTTGGTTATCTTAAGAGGGTAGGTTCGTGAATCCCACCCCCAAACACATTTTTCACTTTTCCCATTTTAATAAAATATGAATTTCTACGCTTCTAATGATGCAAAAATTATCCTTCTACGTGCAATAGAAGTATTTTTAATAATTTTTTGGAAATGTTTTACCACCTGTCAAAGTCTACTAATTCCATTACTAAAATCCATTTTGCTCGAAACTAACCTTTTTACCATATAAGCAACATTTGTTCCTAAACTACTGCATTTAACATGTTACAACTTTGCATGATTACAAATTACACTCTAATAGAAACTTTAATAGAGTGATTTTTTCAAAAAAATATTCTGACTTAATTTATAGAATTAAATACCATGAAATTTCACTGTTTTTGGAAGAAAAAAAAACAGATTTTTGCAAAAAATATTTTTTAAAAAATTAACCCTCTCTTTCTAAACATCCTATTTATAAAATCTCTGATTAAACTATGTATTATGGTTCAAAGAATATTCAGTAAAAAAATTGGAGATTTTTATTCAATACAATGTTTATAAATGTTCCTTAAAAATACCTATTTTTAACATTACTGAGATACATATCCTGTTTCGTGAACCTATATTTTATTTTATTTTTTTAGTTTTAATGACGTAAAAACGAATTTTTAATCTTAAGTAAGGTAGATGAAAATTTAAAAACGTTTTGTATTCTATACCTAAATCAGGAGAGTTAGTTACCCTGGGAAAGTTGTTTTAATTCCTTAAATATAATTTTTCCAGGGTACGGACTACTTCTAATTTTATCAATGTGTTGCGGTTCACCCAGTGACGTAATAAGGGGATCTTTGAAAGCAATCTACAATATTTGTTATAACTTAATAATAAATACGGAATATACGCACTTACCTTTATAACTACAATAAAATAAACTTACGATTTTAAGACCAGGTTTAAAGGAAAACGCAAGAAATAAAAAGATAGCTACAAATATAATAATATCAAATGATACATTGTTATAAAACAATTCAAAACACATAATAAAATAAAAAAAATTGCATCTAAAGTGAGTGCTCATAGTTATAGTCAGAAAAAATTTAGTCTGCTTTGACCGAAACTCTCCTCTCGCCTTCTGGATGGTAGCCAAGTGGTCTAGGCATCGGATCGTGGCTAGCATGTCATGAGTTCGATCCCAGTACCACTGAAGATCCGCCGTGTAGGGGCGCGATGCACGTGAAATCTGTCGAGAGCTCAAACATCCTCTCGTGGAGTGGTGTCGTAGTTAGGAGAGGAAGGTACCATATCAGGTGTCGTCCGCGACACTTGACCATGGTTCAAAATTAGGCGGACCATCCCCAAAAGCCATCGTGCAGCTGAACAGTGGGTCGTTAATATTCACTTCACTAACGCCTTCTGGGTGTGGTGCGAGCGTGGCAGCGTCCATCTGGTCACAACGGCGGGTTCGTGATCCGTTATTTCCGCCGATACACGACTTTTCCCATGCTTCGGATGGATTCGGAAGGGTTTTCCGGATCCTCCGACTCGCGTCGTGCTCCGGCGCAGTTCGTGTTACGACAACCCCACCGCCTGATTCCAGCGGGGGGTTGGCGCACCGTTCGTTCCGCTAATGCACAACTTTTCCCGTGCCTCGGAAGATCGTTTCGGATCCTCAGACTTGCGTCGTGCTCCGGCGGAGTTCGTGTTACGACAACCTTACCACCGGATCCCGTTCGTTCCGCCGACGCACGACTTTTCCCGTGCCTCGGTAGGATTCGGAAGAGCGTTCCGGATCCTCGGACTCGCGTCGTGCTTCTGCGGAGTTCGTGTTACGACAACCCCACGGCCGGATCACGGCGGTGGGTTGGCGCACCGTTCGTTCCGCTGACACACGACTTTTCCCATGCCACTGAAGGATTCGTAAGAGCGTTCCGGATCCACCGACTCCCGTCGTGCTCCGGCGGAGTTGGTGTTACAACAACCCATCCGTACGGTCTGGGTGGTGGTTTGGCAAAACATTCGTTCCGCCGAGGCACGACATTCACCGTGCTGTGGAAGGAGTCAGGACAGAGTTCTGGACCCACTGACCTTGCGTTCAGATGCACACGTGATGGTTTACCCATGACCCGTCCGTACAATCATGGCTGGGGGTTAGCGAAACATTCGTTCCGAAGAGAAATGACATTAACCATGCTGTAGAAGGATTCAAGACACAGTTCTGCACCCACTGACCTAGTGTTTAGATGTACGCGGGATGGTCCAAACATGACCCGTCCGTCCAGTCATGTCGGGAGGGGGGGGGGTTGGCGAAACATTCGTCCCGAAGAGAAATGATATTCACAGTCCTGTGGAAGGATTCAGAACACAGTTCTGGAGCCACCAACCTTGCGTTCTGATGTACGCGGGATGGTTCCAACATGACCCATCCGTCCAGTCATTGCGGGGGATTTGCGAAACATTCGTTCCGTAGAGGCACGGCATTCACCATGCTGTGGAATAATTCAGAACAATGTTCTGGTCCCACTGACCTTGCGTTCTGATGGACGCAGGACGGTCCACCTATGACCCGTCCATCTGGTTTTGGCGGAGGGATGCAGGCATAATGGCCGTTCATCCGAGGCATGACATTCACCGTCCTGTGGAAGGATTCAGAACACAATTCTGGACAAACCACCCTTGCGTTCTGATGGACGCGTTATGGTCCACCCATTACCCGTAAGTTATGGTGGGGGGTTGGCAAAACATTCGGTTCGAAGAGGAATGACATTCACCGTGTTGTTGAAGGATTCAGAACACAGTTCTGGGACCCAGCAACGTTGCGTTCTGATGAACGCGGCATGGTCCACCCATGACCCGTCCGTCTGGCCTTGGCGGCGTGTAGGCGAAACATTGGTTTAGCCGAAGCATGACATTCTCCGTGCTGTGGAAGGATTCAGAACACAGTTCTGGACCCACCAACCTTGCGTTCGGATGGTCGCGGGATGGTCCACCTATGTCCCCTCCGTCCAGTCGTTGTGGGGGTTTGTGAAACATTCGTTATGAAGAGGAAATTCACCGAGGTGTGGAAGGATTCAGAACACAGTTCTGGATACACTGTGTTCTGATGGACGCGGGATGGTCCACTCATGACTCGTCTGTCCCGTCATTCCGGGGATTGGCAAAACATTCGTTCCGAAGAGGAATGGCATTCACCGTGCTATTGAAGTATTCAGAACACAGTTCTGGACCCACCAACCTTGCGTTCTGATGGACGCGGAATGGTTCACCCATGACCCATCCTTCCAGTCATTGTGGGGTTTGGCAATACTTTCGTTCCGAAGAGGAAATTCACCGACGTGTGGAAGGATTCAGAAGACAGTTCTGAATCCACTGACTTTGTGTTCTGATGGACGCGGGGCGGTCCACCCATGGCACGACCACCTGGTTTTGGGAAGGGGCGCAGGCAGAAGGGTTGTTCTACCGAGGCATGACATTCACCATGCTTTGGAAGGATTCAGAACACTTTTCTGTACCCACTGACTTTGCTTTCTGATGCTCTTTCGGCTTGAAATCCACGTTCCGTCCAACTGGTCTTGGCAGCGGGTTGGCGAAACATACATTCACCTTGCATGGTATTCACTGTGTTTGACATTCACTTTGCACTACATTCTCCGTACAGTGGAAGTACAGTTCTGGATCCACTGACCTGGCGTTCTTATACGCGAGGGATCGTTTCACCATGACCCATCTGTCCGGTCATGTGGCGGGGGTTGGCGGAACTCTCTTTCCGCAATCGTATCAAATCTTTGATTCTTTTGTTGTCGTTTTTTTTTTAAATTTTCAATTCCTACAATTAGTTCACTCTTATCCTGTTTTTAAACGCATTTATATTTCACTTGTATGAAACGAAAACTTTGAACTTTATTTTTACCCACTCTAAGTGATCAGATGAATTCGAAATTTGGTATACTTGTCAAGGACGGATGACAATACAATAATTTCATACTTTTGTTCCATTGTCCTGATCAGGATCATTAAGAATAACGTTTTCCATATTTCCAGAATAATTCATTATACCTTTTCCAGATTTGGCGATTTATTGCATATACCATTTCCTGATTTAACGACTAATCCCAGATTTAGCGATTAAATATTAAGGTGCAACACTAAAAACGAATACACTTGGTGGTTAATAAAATAAAATAAACAAAACACAAGTGTTCATTATGTGAGAAAGGGGAGGGGGTTGCGTCAGCAATTTCTTATCGTAATATAAAAAATTGTCTAGCTTTTCTCAAATTGGAAATAAAGGAAAGACTCATGCATGGTGAAAAAAATCATTTATGTTTCAAATGCTAAATAATTTTTATTTTTATAAAGCAACATGTTTAGAAATGATGATACGAATTAATATTATAGCAATACGTATAAAAAGTGATAATACGATTGACACTTAACATTTCCTCTTTATACACTTTTATTAGTTTGCCATGTATCTATAGAGCCGGAATTTTTGAAATATAACGATACTGGACTGATCCGAGTCCCCGTAAATGGATAAAATTAATACCCTTGACCCGTTAATTAGTATCCATTCAAGAGGAAGACTAATTCCAGCAGCCACTTAATTCCGGCTCCAAATATCAAACTCAAGTATAAATTCAACAGTGAATAAATAAATGAAAGTTAAAAACTAAAAAAACACACTTTTATTAAAGATCGAACTAAAAAAATGAAAAATAAATTATAGTTTAAAAGAACTAAAAAAAAACACACTTTCATAGTGAATCGAATTAAAAAGTAAAAAAAATAATTCTAAAAAATGATTGGCGAGAAAAGTAATGACATTGTGGCAAAAGCGCGGGGTGCTTTGTACTACATTTTTACACTAACTCAGTATTTCGGAATAGAACTAGTAATAAATTATAACAATTAATATAGAGCACCCTACGCTTTTACCCCATGACATAAATTTCTCGTTTATCATTTTATTCTTATGTAAAGGATTATTTTTTTACTTTTTAGTTCGAATCAGTATAAAAGTGTGTTCTTTAGTTTTTTTTAAACTATAATTTAGGAAGTGTCTGTTTGGCTTCGATGCTCTCGGCAAAATTAAATCCTAGTACAGGTTTGAATTATCAAGAGCTCAGATGCCTCCCTCTGGCGAGGAAACTGGGCGTCAAAATTACTTGCGGTAATAGGTATCGCCTATATGGTGCCACGCTAAAAAATGATACATTCTCCTGGGGAATGTATTAGGTCTGCAAATGGTTAAAATACCAATACGCAAGCAAATTAGAAAAAAAAATTATTATATTTCTTCCTTCGTTTCCTACTATTAGTTCACTCTTTCCCTATATATATCTTGTTCATATTTTAAATCTTTAACAAAATAATTTCTATTCTTCCATTCAACATATATATTTAACTGAAAAATTGTGATACCTTTTAACACTGTCCTCTAAATTCAATTCATTTTGCTTTAAATTATTTTTTTAGAAAATTGTTTAGTTTGTCAAATTATATTTGACGTCCTTCTGTTTGAGATGTATTGACCACAAGTTACTTTTTGAAAACAATGCATTTACTTTTCCTTTAATTTTTATGCCAACATATAAGTAAAAATAAGTTTAATTTTTTAGATCTTGAAAGAAATGTTTACTTCATTTCGAATGGCAAACATGCCTGCAGTATAAGGTAAACTCTTCAACTCTATTTCATCACCAATATAGACATGAATTGATTCATTTAAAATAATCTGAATTTCGAATTTAAAAAAGCAGTATTCTATTATTTTTGGATAGTTCTCCACATAATAAAGGGTATAATCCCGATTTTAATATCCTCTTGTGTGTGCTTTTATAAAATGTATCGCTTTCACAGCATCATTTAAAACGGCATTCAATGCATTATTTATTTGTTTCATTACAAGAGCGTGGTGAGGAATACGTCACTGAACATGTTTTAAGTGTATAATGCATTTTAAATCTTTCGAGATATTACTTCTTTGGTGGAGCCCCATAACGATTTTGCTCTCTATGTACAAATAGGCGATCATAAATCCCAATATAATTTGCGTTTTCTTTTATAATTATTCGTAGTCTCAAGTATTTGTACCAATATCTCTTTCTGGAGTCAGTGAGTGAGTGAATATTAACGTCCCACTGTTCAGCTACACGAGGGCTTTTGAGTCCGCGTAATTTGGAACCATGGTCAAGTGACGTGGACGACACTTGAGCCGGCACCCCCTCTCCTAACTACCACACCACTCCAAAGAGAGGACGTTTGAGCTCTCAACAGATTTAACGTGCATCACGCCCCTACACGGCGGGTCTTTAGTGGTACTGGGATCGAACTCATGACAAGCTAGCCACGATCCGATGCCTAGACCACTTGGCTACCGCGGCCACATCTCTTTCTGGAAGAGATTTGTATAGAAACTTATTTTCTTGAACTTAACGCGAGTCGTATAATAACGAACCAAGATTATCGAAGTGGCTAAACCAGCAACATACATTGATTCTTTGCATCGCTTCATAAATTGTTTTCTTAAAGAAAATATAGATTCCTCTTTACAAAATATGCCAATGTCTCGATTAATCGCACGATGGTGGTATCAAAGGGTGTCAAGTTATCCATTTATTTAAGATATTTATCGAATTTTTAAGATATTACATATTCATTACAAGACTTTATTAGCTTTTCATCGATAACAGTGCCTCACAGTCTTTACCTTTTCAATAATTTATGCGAAAAAAACCTTTAGACAAGTTTGCTTTTTAAATATAAATTTTTGGTGAAAATTTTTTGTTTTTGTTTCTTAGTTCGTGGCATTTACATTTCAAATAATCATTAACTTTTTTTCCCGAAGATGTGGATAAAATTCTCCATGCGCTTTTTTAAAAAAAACTTTTTGTTGTTGTTACTAACGACACCTGAACGGCAAAGGCCAGATCGAGGCCCACGAAATTCATCAAGGCAAAGGGCTAAGTGACGCCTGTCGTTAGCCGTAGCTTTTAGTACCATACTGGTGACAGTACGATTTGGCTTATTTCCACCCCAATTATCAAGGAGAACACTTTGGAGGTGGTCAGAGGCCTCTCACCTCTCTTCCCCTTCCACCCACCTTACAAGAGAACTTGCGGCTGGACGGCTATTTAGAATCCCCCATGCCACAAAGGCACTATACATTTGCAAACATCCATGCGTTCTACGGGATTCGAACCCAGGCCTAACGGCTCAGCAGTCAGTGTCACTAACCACTACACTGGATGGGTGATTTTTTTAATTCAGTAGTGTTTAAGCTATTGTTCATAATTATTGCTTCCCACTCAACTCACAGTTCATCGTATTCATCTTCGTTTCGCGTCCAAGAAAAGCTAAATGATAAGTAATTATCGCTATTCTTCCACCTTTTTGTTAGCATACAAATAATATCCGGATGAAGGTACTGATAGAAAACTCGCAGACTCTTTATTATTGATGATTTCTATTTTTAAAGAAATGCCAGTTGCTTCATTTACATTCGTTGACTTTGACTCCAGGCGATTTCTTTTCAATTCACTGGTTCTAAGTACTCTACCCTTCTAAAAATTATATTAACTGAATAAAAAATATTTATAAATAAATATCAAAAAATGAATAGCAAAAATCCCACCGAATGCTGGAAAATGAAAAAATTTATTATTAACGTCGAGTTTGAAGCTGCACTAAGCTTCTGGCGACGGAATATTTGAACAAGAGTCAAGTGATGAGGATGACACCTTGCCGGGACCCCACTCACAAAATTCCCGGAACTTGCCAACGTGAAGATTTAGAACCTCGGCACATTTAACGGGTGTCAGCCGTTCTACATTTGCGTGTCTTCAGGGCCATCAAGAACTGGAACCTATTGTTCGATAACGCTGCCCATGAATTCCTTATTATTAACATTTACATACCAAGGCCCCAAAATGACTGGAGATGACAATAAACATTTCAACTTTTCTCTTATTTAAAAACTAGCTTTAATGGTAATAGAGATATTGAGAAGTATACATATAAGCTTTTTTATGGTGATAATTTTAAAATAACATAAATAATTAAGCTTCTAGATTCATTACCAAAAACAATGGCATTCGAAAATCAACCACACATTATATCATTGATGTTAATTGCATGTACGATGGAACATTCCCAAATAAACACACTAATCAACATTTTCATTTTGAAATTTTTCTAACAGTTTGAAGCAGTATAAATTAAATATTTAACAATAATAGAGTTGTTCATTTGTTACAAACTACAAAGTACTAAAATCATTAAAATAAAATTTGACGAATAACCACCTTTTATTTCAATTTTGAGCATACCTATTGTTTTTAAAGCCCTTTTTTTGCACAGTAAATAATCATTGAAATTCCTTTAAAGCTGGTTATTATTGTTTACTTTAAATGAACTGCCTTTGGTATTTATAAATAACTTAAGAATTTATTTTTCAATATCAAAAGAAAATATTTATTTTCCTTTAAATTAAAATTCTAATCGAAAATGCTCATGGAATATTACGGTGCTTTCAAATTAAGAAAAAAATACACACTTAAAAATTTTAATCAACATTAAATTATTCTGTAAAAAACGGGTGATAATGATGAATATTTATCTATTTAAAACTAAAAGTGAAAAAAAGAAACAATAATAGAAAACACAATAAAAATTTTAAACAAATTTATTTTTTTTACGCAAATATTACAATGCTTGTGTATTAATTCCTAAATTATTGCAAAATAATTTGAAAATGGAGGTACAGTTTCCTTTTGCTGTTCTAACAAGGAATAAATTTTTGAATCCCAGGGTGGGAAAAAAAAGAAGAGCTTTTTTTCCCACTGTACTCTTTACTTTTCCTTGTAATATACTTTTGAATCTCTTCTCAAGATTTACTCTGCATTCTTTTTTTGAACGAATTCAGATTGTTGTCGCTATTCGCATTGAATAATCAAAAACAGAATTCATAGTTTTTACTAACAGAAAACTTGGTTTTTTAAATTTTTCCCTTCTAACATTGCGTTACCGTTTGGTCTTAATATTATCCAATTATCTTAAAAATACTATAAATTTTTTTCTCTTATTTTTATTTTATTATCAAAAGGGATGGCAAGGGAATCACACTTCAAAGCTTCCAAATGTTTATATAAAAGGATTCAATGTTTTTTTAATGGTATTTCATTTCGAAAGTGTATTTTTATGCAGGAGTGAAAATTCCTTAAATGTAGTCTATTTTTATTCATCCTCTGTGTACAGACCAGAAAAACATGAATTTTTTTAAAATTCGCATTTAGTTTTCTAAGTGAACGTAAAATTATAAATAGCAATATAATATTAATATATCGATAAAAGATTCCCAACACTTGATAATATTTAAATGAATACTTAAAAAAAAGTAAAATTAATAATACTGAACAGCACAAGAGCGGATTCAGAAATTCGTAGTTAAGAGGAAAGACCATGAAATACATAACTATTTTACTCTGAGATTATTTCATTTAAAATATAAAACATCTCGAAGCAGTTGATTTTTTCTTTATAGTTTTCACTTATCAAGTACAGAGATGGTGAATAAATTTTACAATTGCCAAAGGTATCATTAAAGTACTAAGGGAAGATAAATTTCGATACACACATTATTTGGAGCACTGAGATTTTGCTATGTCTACGCATAGCAAAATCTATTGCTATGTCTACGGTTGTGTAAGTTAAGCAGTGTACCGTGTCCATTTTAAACCTACACTTCAAAATGAAAACATATAATTAGGGAAACTATTTTCATTGCTTACTTATTCTGTCGTTCTGTATCAATCAAGTGTATATAAAATATCTATAAATTTCTATGTGCGGAATCAAAGCTGATGTTTTAGCCAAGAGGAACACAAAACAATTTTCTGTCTCTAATTGCTTACCTTTCTTTTTTCAGCAAAAAGTGGAAATGAATGTGCAAAAGAAAAGACGTTTAAAGAATAACTCTGAAAATACATAATGTGAATTTTTCAAAAATCCTAGTTCAGCCCCTAAAGAGAAGTCTAGCTTTCTACAGGCAATTTGTAACTATTAAAGAGGCCTTTTTCATGAAAGAAGAATGTTTTGAAGGTTATTTTTTTAACCAAAAAATTGCAATGAATTAATATATTTAAAGGAACTTCCTATATATATTCTACTTCAGCTGACACTGAATAAAAAAAAATTATTCATTTCTACGCTTTTTCAAAATCACGACTCCACGCAACTTAAAATACGCTTTTAAACAAATCTATATATATAAAGGAGAAAAGCGACTCACTCACTGACTGACTGACTGATTGACTGACTGACTGACTGATTAATCACGATATCACCGGAACTATTCAACCTACAGTCTTGAAATTTGGTAGACATGTTCCTTTCATAGAGTAGACATCAGCTAAGAACGGATTTTCCGAAATTCGAAACGCAAGGGGCGTTACAGGGGGTTAAGGGCTTTAATAATAATTGTTTCCATGTTTAAACTACTGGATGTACAATCTTGAAATTGGATAAGCGGATTCCTTTCAGAAAGTAGAGATCCGCTACAAAATCAGTTTGGTGAAAATCGACTCCCAAGTGGCGTGACAGGGGCTTAGGGGGCATTATAGATAATTATTTCCATTTTTAAACTATTTGACGCACTGTCTTTAAATTTGATATATAGATTCCTTTCGAAGAATAATGATCAGTTAGAAAACGGGTTTTGTGAAAACAGACTTCTAAGTGGCGTTGCGGGGGATTAAGGGCGTAATAGATAAATATATCCGTTTTTAAACTACTTCACCTACCTGCTTGAAAATTGGTAGGTAAGTTTCTTTCCTGGATTAAATATCCGCTACAAAATGGGTTTTGGGAAAATTGACCCCCAAGGGCTGTTGCGGGGGCGGGGGGTTTAAGGGGCGTTATAAATTCCGATTTTTAAGTTACTAGACGTACAGTCTTGAAACTTAGTAAGCAGATTCCTATTCATAGGGTAGAGATATGCTACAAAATGGGTTTCGTGGAAATTGCCCCCCCAGTGGCGTTGCGGACTTAAGGGGCGTTATAGATAATTATTCCCATTTTTAAACTATTAGACGCAGTCTTTATATTTGATAAATAGATTTCTTTCATAGAGTAGATATCAACTATAAGAAAGTTTTGTGAAAACAGTCCTCTAAGTGGCGTTGCAGGGGATTAAGTGGCGTAATAAATAATATTTTCGTTTTTAAACTACTTGACCTACCTGCTTGAAAATTGGTAGGAATGTTTCTTTCATGGAGTAAATATCCGCTACAAAACAAGTTTGGGGGAAATTGACCCCCAAGGGGTGTTGCGGGGGTAGAGGTTTAAGGGGCGTTTTAAATTCCGATTTTTAAGTTATTAGACGTACAGTCTTGAAACTTAGTAAGCAGATTCCTCTCATAGGGTAGAGATACGCTACAAAATGGGTTTCGTGAAAATTGCCCCCAAGTGGCGTTGCGGGACTTAAGGGGCGTTACAGATAATTATTTCCATTTTTAAACTATTAGACGCACAGTCTTTATATTTGATAAATAGATTTATTTAATAGAGTCAGCTATAACAAGGTTTTGTGAAAACAGACTTCTAAGTGGCGTTGCGGGGTATAAGTGGCGTAATAGATAAATATTTTCGTTTTTAAACTACTTGAAAATTGGTAGAAATGTTTCTTTCATGGAGTAAATATCCGCTACAAAACGGGTTTGGAGAAAATTGACCCCCAAGGGGTGTTGCAGGGGGTTAAGGGCAGATATAAATAATTATTTCTATTTTTAAACCATTAGACTCACAGTCTTGAAATTTTTTAAGCAGATTCCTCTCATACACTACAAAATATGTTTTGTGAAAATCGACCTCTAGGTGGCGTTGCGGGGGTTCAAGGGGCGTTATTGATAATTTTTTTGCATTTTTAATTAATTGGACGCACAGTCTTCAAATTTTGCTAAGCAGATTCCTTTCATAGAGTGCAATTCCCCTACAAAATGGGTTTTGTGAAAACAGACCCAGAAGTGGCGTTGCGGGGGCTCAAGTGGCGTTATAGACAATTATCCCCATTTTTAAACTGTTAGACGTACAGTCTTGAAATTTGATAAGCAGATTCCTTTCGTAAAGTAGAGAACCGCTACAAAATGGGTTTTGCGAATATCAACTACCAAGTTTAATTTCGGGAGTTTAAGAGGCGTAATCGATAAATACTTCCATTTTTAAACTATTTGTTCATCTGCTTGAAAATTGGTAAACATGTTCCTTTCATGGAATAGAGTTCCTCTAACAAAGAGTGAAACGAAAATTGACCCCTAAGGATGTTTGCGAGGGGTCAAGAGGAGTTACAGAAAAAAATTAATGTTTTTAATTGTTAGACCAATATACTTGAAATTTGTTAAGCATGTTTCTTTTGTTGAATAGAGATCCACTAAGAATGTATTTTAAGCAAATCAAGTTCTTAGGGGGGTGCAGGGGGTTACTGGGACGTATTGACAAAAAAATTACTTTTTTCGAGCTACAAGAACTATAATAATGAAATTTTGTTTGCATTTTTCTTTTGTTGAATTGAAATCCGCTAAGAGCGGTTATTTTGGAAAACGGCTCTCAACGGGATTACGGGGATATTGATAGTAAAACTTCTTTTTTTCTGTTAGATTTAGACTTGAAATTTGGCTTGCATGTTCAATTTACGGAGTAGAGATCCACCGAAAATTGGTTTTGCGGAAATCCACTTGGTTTTTGGGTTACGAAAGAGCAAATATCATTCTATACTTCAATTTTAGAGATTTTTAGAAAATACAAATTAGATGAGTTCTGCCCTTTTTTTTGCAACAGTTAAAGGTATAAGTATATTTTTCAATACAATCGAATTCTTAATGCTAGGACTTAGATATCAATAATTTATACATATATATAAGCAGTAAAAAGTTATAAAACATCATGAAATACCCAGCGAAGCGGGCGGGTAACAGCTAGTGTTTTATATATGGGTATAACACAAGTATGCTTTTTTAAAATTAAGATAGTTGTTAACATAATTCAACTTTAATACGAGGGGGTTTTTTTTGTTGGTTTTATGAGTAAGGTTCACTAAACCTTGTGTCAGTGTTGTCATATGGAGTGCTACACTCTTTCAATGACTTCTTTTTTCGACAGATTACGTTTCAGCGTCTGATAAAATTGCTAGCCACAGGATCTCAGATCTGAATTAAAGATCATTAATAGTATTTTTTTTTTGTGCGTTCCTTGCGTAGTGTCATTATCGATTAGATTGACTCGATCTTCAACCTCTTTTTCATGAATGATTTTTTTCTCATTAACGTCAACATCACTTCGTTATTTAGATCATCGATCAAATGAAGAGGACGGCATTTCAGCTGGAAAATCCATCTCCAAACTACCACATCAAGCAATCGGGAAGACTTAGAGCCTATACAGATTGAATACGCCTGGTATTTAGTAGTTTGTGTCGTGTATAAAATGAGGACAGATTTATTCATCTTTAAACTCTCAATGGTTCGAGGAAGTTCTCTCAGTATGCTTTCTGACTCGTTATAAAGAAAAGAGGCCGCTTTTAAATCCTGATTTCTTCCCCACATTGAAAGGACCCACAGTCATTTTTAAAAATGTGGAAAATTACACACAAAAAATCGCAATTATTTGGTGATATGTTAGTAAGATGAATGCAAATAAATTTGTAAACACAATTTCCGGTTGAAAATGTTTTGCCCTTCTATAGAGAAAGTTTTAAATGTTGAACGGTAGGTGTGGGTACACGCGAAGTTTGAATTTGCAAAACGATCTGCTGTGCTAAGAAAAAAAATGGTTAGGTGTTATTTGGAGAAAGATGTGTTGTTGTATGAAAAAAAACTAGACGCAGAATTTATAGGAATACATACCTATATAATTTTTATTGGTTTGCCACACCCGGGGACATTTTTACGGAAAATCCTCTCTGCAGTGAGATCAGTGTAGTTTATCATGCAAACGAAACCATTTTTCTTGTAGTTTTTATTCTGGAGCAAATGTGTATGTAATAGTGTAGATTTCTTTCACAGTTTAGGAAGTACGTAGCGTATTTTGATTGGTGCGCACTGAAATAGAACTCTCTTGGACCCTTGCTTTCGTGGTATGACATAATTTCCTTTTTTAAAAATGAATATCCCTTCATAGAAATCTAAATGACCTTTCAGGAAGCGAACACTTTTGATAAAAAGGTAAAATTAAGGAGATCTCCTTTATTTAGATGAAAAAAGAATACTTATTCATTCTAAGATCCTTTAGAGTTTGAAACCCCAATTCTGTATCGTTTTCGTTAAGATTCTATTCACCTATGAAAAGGTTTAAAAATAGAAAATTATTTAATTATTAATGGAATTATTTTCTGGAGGATACGGCAAGATGAAGGGTCAATAATGAAACGTGCTAAGCAATTATCATACAATTTTGAAATCTAAAACTAAAACAAAACTTGCTTGTCGATAGCTGTAATATAGACAGGGTTAATTTTATACATTTCTTAGTTATATTTCAGTATAATTTTCTATTTGGTTGATTGAATCATTTAAATTATTATATGTTTATATTTCTTGAAGTTTCAATTTCATATTCGTTATTATTTTTTTCTCTTCAAATTCTTTAAAAGTATTGAATTGCATGCCTTTGAACTACCCTAAAATATTTCACTCATTCGTTTAATATTTACGCCACACAAATAACATTTTAAAAGTTTAATGCTTTTGATCTCATTCTTATTAATTATTTTTTCAGTGTTTTTATATTGTATACCTGCTGATTTCATAATTTTGAGTGATATTTTTCTCATACTCGAACTGTAATTTATAGAGCTTAATTTGAATTTGTGTAAATAAAATTTTCATTTAATTTGACACTTTGAGTATAGATTCCAAAATGTTTTAGGAAATTTCCAAACGGACGAGAACCGGCACGTTAACTTTCGAAATGATTTTTGAATGAATTTCTTAAAACTTGATTTTATACTGCTTGGGAGTAGTTATGAAAAATTTGTTATTTCAATAATCAAAACGGAATACCATGATTCAATTCATACGAGCCTGACAGTGTATGCATATCACTTATTTGTGACACGTACCGAAAACTAAATAGGAATTAACGATTTTTATTCTGTTTCTTGACTATAAAACAGGATTCTCTATTGAGTTTTAAATAAAATTCATTCCAGAATACCTGACTTTCTTTTTTATAAATAGTAAAAAATGTACTGTGAGAATTTTCCATTTGAAAATAATGTACTATTGCCAATTGGGCATCAAAGTGGAAGCATTTTTCAGAGAAAAAAAAATCTCACAAAAATTGACACTTGCCGTGGTAGCCGTGTGGTCTAGGCATCGGATAGTGGCTAGCATGTCATGAGTTCGATCCCAGTACCACTGAAGACCCGTCGTGTAGGGGAGCGATGCACGTAAAATATGTCGAGAGCTCAAACGTCCTCCAGTTGGTGTGGTAGTTAGGATAGGGGGGGGGTGTCGTCCGCGTCACGTGACCATGGTTCAAAATTACGTGGACCGTCCCTAAAAGCCCTCGTGTAGCTGAACACTGAGACGTTAATATTCACTCACTCACTAAAACACAGGTTCTATTGCCTTTGGGTAGATACACCCGTGTTGCGCTCAAGGGGGTTGGCTACCAATACTTTAAAGATAGTATTCTCTTTTCTCAAATAAGTAAAAAATATATCAAATTGTGGCATTTTTCGGTTCTTAATGTCGATAGTTTATTTCCAATGCAGTATGTTTGAATTACATTTCATGAAAACTCGAAAGGAATGTGCAAATGTGTTCCCCCATAGAATACTGTTTGACAGATTTATTGTTAGCAGAGTACCACTCCGCATGGTCCAAGGGATCGAAAATTCTGCAGGGCGCAGTTCTGAGGCGACGAGAGGCCCGTCGGTGGAGTGGCGTCACGCCGTGAAGCCTTACACATTAGTTGTCCGGAAATGCGAGTCTTTGGTCGGTGGGGTTCGTGGTGGGGTCGCGTAGATCGAGATGGCTGTGTCGTTCACTTTGGGAAATTTCCGAAATCGGCGAATTATTGGGAGTCAGGTGTCTGTCGTACGAGCTCTCGCGGTGGGCAGACTGGGGTCGGAGAGCTCGGCAAGAGACGAGCCTTCCAGGTTCAGGTAGCACGTATCGAGCTTTACGGGGTAAGCGTATTGTAGTGAGTGTACCTCTGGGAGAGGTGCCAATTTTCAAGAACCCAGGTTCGAGGGCGTGGAGTCGAAGAGCTTGCGGTGCGCGAGAAAAGCCCCACCTCTACGCGCCTTTCGTAGGTCGGCTTCGAAGATTACGTGGATCGTTTCGGTGGGTGCGGGTCACGTACGGGGTAGCTAGTGGTCGTCGAGATCGAGGAAAGTGTAACGACGTAAAAATTCACACATGTGTGGTCGGCTGTGCGGCAGAAACAGTTACACAGGATGGGCCTCGCAGTCACGACGAGGAATTTTTGGGGTGCGGTGTCACTTTTGCTACCGACTGTTTAGTTATTCCTAATTACTCAACTTTCGGCTGTCGGCGCTTCCCGAGGCCTTTTTAGTATTATTGGGGAGTGGAGGATTATTGACGAGGAAGGAAGTGGTTCGTTTTCGGTGCGGAAGGTTACGGGAAAAGCGCAAGGCCACTTGCGATGGAAAATATCGCACGCGCGATACGGATCGCATACGAGGTTGGTGGGATCGAAATGTTTGCGGGTCATGAGGAGTATCTCATCAGCATCACGATGAAAGAGCCCACCCTTTGGGTGTCGCACCCCTTTGGAAGGTAGACTTCGAAGATTGTGTGGGTCTTCCAAACCGTTACGGTGGATGCAGGTCACGTACAGGGCAGGCGGAGGTCGTAGAGCACGGGGAAAGCACACCATCGTACAGTGGGCACTTTTCACGATCTTGCACACGTGAACCCAAAAAATGAAACTGAGCGGAAAAAAACAGCAACCTACAATTTATGATCCTCATAGGCTCCCTGGCCATGTTGCAATTAGTTTTCGTCAGTACGTGATTAGAAATCTATAACAGTCGGTAGTTTAGATCGAGGCATCTGGGAGCCTCATTTTCCAGTCTGAAATTTTATCATTTCGTCTAAACAAGATTTTGCAGTTTTTGTCGCTTTTCTTTGAAAATACATGTCATGGGTAAATAATTTCTTTACTTAACTTTAAAATTAGGTTCAAATTTGATTCAAAATTGTAAAAACATAACATTTAGCACAGTATGTAACTACGACAAACGTATGTCGGTTTTATATATTTAATGCACTAGAACTTTTGAGACTGACGCGGATTAATCACTGTAACATTTAAAGTACATGGAGTAGACCTGGAGACTTAATTTAATACCAAATTTAGCTGCTATCTTCTGCAATCTCCAAAGTTAGGATTTTTTTCAGTGTTGGTGCTCGTTGGTATTGTTATAGCCCTTGCTCGGCCTTCTTATTTCTCTCTGAAAGAGGGCGCGTGAGAACCGCCAGATGTATTCTTGTAAATGCGTAATCAGTATTAATAAAACATTTTTCACACAGAATGGATCGCTACTTTTCCGTTTTATCACAGAGAAACATTTGTAATGCGTGAAATTGAAAAAAACCAAATCTTCCTTCTCCAACCCAGCATACTGACGCTAGATGACAATATTTACAGCTGCAGTTCAGTTTGTTTTGTCATTGAAAATAATAGATTGATACATTTGTAGCTGGCTGGTGCATATTCGTCTTCTCAAAAGTCTCACTTGTATCATTCACAGCCTAGCTCCATGGAGGCTATGAAACCTAGGCAAATAGTTGCGAAAAATGTGAAACTGTGCATTTGCAGCTTGGACGCCAGGATCAAATGTTTGGATTGCCATTTCACATATCTTTTAGGTTGGATATCAAAAAATGGTCCGTGGTGTAGGTTTATAGTTTCGTAGTAAAAAGGAAGTGCAAGAAAATTTCGGTGCAAAATGGGATTTTAGTTGGACCCACATGCGGCTTTGGAACTTCAAATGATATTAATACTGCTGGATCATTCTTCTGGAACCCAGTAACAGCCTCATCAATCACAGGGATTGATGAAATCCAGATTAGAAAACTTCATGTGCTGACCACCATATGTTACGGGCATGACATTGATGCACAGAAGTTCAAAGAATTCTTCCTGGCCACAGTTAAGCTTTATGTAGCAATATATTCATTAGACTACCACCTCAGAGCTTCCACAAAGTGCTAATACACGAAAGTGTTCTTGTCAGGGATTCTATTTTACCGACAGGAAAATTTTTAGAAGAGGCAATAAAGGCCCGGAACAAGGACTCAAAATATTTTTGAGCGCATCACTTTCGTAAACTCAAACGGCGGAAAACCATGGAGGACGCATAATTTCGCATATTCGCGTTTCATCCATAAATTATTTTTAGTGGAACGAAAATAAAACCCTGGAGACGAAAGAAAATAATAATTTAACGAAAAAAATGTTTAATGAAATCTTAGATAACATAAATATAAAATCGCTAACCAAGTTATTTTTATGTAGTATTTTGTATTACTTCATAAAATCTAACAAATTATCTGCCAACTCAAAGTTTTCCCCCCACAAAATTTACTCGAAACACGCTAATAATTTTTTTCTTCCCTTTTTTTTTTGTTGAAAGAATACGCTCTTTGTTGGAGTCTATATTTTCTAAAACTTGTAAACTGAGGTCTTTTGTCGAATTCCCAATCGTCATTCGATCTTCTGATTGAACTGCATCTAAAGACTCCGATTTCTTCAATGATCTGCTTTTGCTCATGCATTTCTATGAGCTCATCAATTGTCAGCTCCTGATTGTGTAAATCCAGCAGTAGTTGAAAGTTACCACTATCCACATTTACTTGCCTTGCAGGATCCACAACTTCTTCAATCGCATTACCAATTGTACCATTTATCCCCCCTTAAACAAAAGACGGAATGACGAGATTTGAAAATCGCGTAACTCAGGGTTCGCGTAAGTCGAGGTCTTACTGTTTATTCTTCCTCATGCCAAATCACTGCTCCTGTTAATGTCCTTAGATCCTTGTTCAAAAGCTAGGCCCACTGAGTGGTCACTTATTCTTGATTAATTTCTAACCTGACATAAATTTGTTGAGACTTGAATAAACTTATTTCGAAGAAACATAAAGGAGTACTACATTAATTACTATGCTTTTTGATCATTAGATGTAATTTTGAAGATTTTAAGCCATAAAATAATTTCAGTGCACCAGATCGAAAAAACTGCCCACTGTGTGCCGTAAAGATTTACACATGTACTGTAACTCCACGGCGGAAACAGTTACCTGCGTGCCATTCCGTGTTCTCTCCGAGGTGGGCCCCATTTCAAGCCCCCGGGAAGGTAGCGACCGTTGTAAGCCCTGTCGTGGAAAGAGTCGTATGGCATGGCTTGCATCGGAGGTCGGCGGGGCTCAACCGTTTGCGGATCATCGGTACGAGAAAGCCGACGACGAGCCGTTAGTGGCGTGGTGTCGCTTTTGCTACTGAAAAGCCCGATGTTCTGTGTCCCAAATTACGGGACTTTCATCTACCTTCAAACAATACCGTAACGTGAGTTCATGAATTATCCAGAGTGGA
This sequence comes from Trichonephila clavata, assembly GCA_019973975.1. NCBI lineage: Eukaryota > Metazoa > Arthropoda > Arachnida > Araneae > Nephilidae > Trichonephila > Trichonephila clavata. The sequence goes on along the minus strand of BMAO01014582.1, from coordinate 796 downwards.
GAAAATTTAGTGTTATTTGAGGTTGGTGCACGTCCTACGAACTCCCCGGTGGTAGGGATCACGAAGAGGGCAGCAAGTGTTCGTTTTGCTCCGGAAGAGACGAGCATTTCAAGTTGCGGTCGTAGAGTTCTCGTCTCGAGGAGTGGACACTCAAAGACAACATGACACCAACGCAGGGCGTTTCTGCTGTCGGAACGGCGAGTGCAAGAGAAGAAGTCATCCGTCTCTCCGACTAAGCTACGTATTACGGCAAAGAGTACGCATTAAGAACAGATCGTCACCCTCCGACAATCCTTCGAAATGTTCTTGCGATCGGAAGTCGTACGAGATATCGTTCCTTGCGATTTGAGATTTCTGAACAATTTTTTTCTTGTAAAATTTTTTAATTCGCTTAAAAAAATACTTTTCTTTTGAATGCGCAGTTTTCCGTCGAGAAATCCGCTCCGAAAAAGGATACGGTAAACGAGCGAGAGTTAAGGAGCGGCAAACCTTCTCCGTGACGCGAAAGAAAATGTTTGAGTTTCAAAATGTTTAACGTGTGTCGGCATCTTTCGTGCGGTGGGTCTCGGGTGACACCAGGACACGAACCCGCGACGCCCTGAGCTACTACGGCCATCAAGAATAGGGCAACGCATTAAATTATTTACGTATGCTTGTATATTTAAATTTAAAAAGGAAAAAAAAATATAGAAATACAGCACCATAACTCCACTTACCGCAGTAGTATTGTATAGTTTTCAAAATGTATATTTTGAAGAAACCTTTAAAAATTAAATGATTTGGGTCCTCGAAAACT
>BMAO01014581.1:0-26541 GCA_019973975.1 Trichonephila clavata | reverse complement strand
ATGCGTTTCTATAAAATTCTTTATTACCCTCTTTTGTGAATTTTGCTGTAAGTTATGGCTCAAAGCTTTTAAATGTGCCATGATTAAGTATTCCGGGTTGGTGGAACGAATTTTGTTACGGGAAACTGCTGCATTTTGTAAATTTGGCTTAGAATCATCTTTAGATTTATTTACTAGGAAGGAAATCGTCTAGAAAACAGAAATATCTTCACGTAAAAAAACACATAAAATCTGCATACAAAAAGTATAGTTTCAAGAATAATTCTATATGAATACAATAAGAATAATTTGTACATTTCATTCCTTCCTTCATTTCTTCTTATGACTTGCATTAAAAATGATTTCTTTACCTCAAATGACTGGTTTTTCTCTTCTCTCTCTCTCTCTGCAGAGCAGTTTTTCTTAATCGCATTTTTTTCGAATTGGGTGAATGATAGTTTTATTTCTAAATTAAATCAATGTAAACATAATTAAACGTAAACATAATTCAATAATGTTAATATAAACTTATAGAATAAAAAAAACATATTAGTTTATGAAGTTAAATCTTAATAATAAACATATTTGAGCTCTGCTTTGAAATCTTAATTTTGAATATTTCTTTTTGTAAATTTTATCTTAACTCTTTAAATTCAAATCTTTTTAGGAATTTAAATTTTAAATTTGTTACGTTACAAAATCGTGGAAAGCATTTTTTTTAAGGTAGCAGCACTTGTACAGATTTAATGTTAACTAACGGGGACTTTTTTTAGCGCGTTTTTCACGTAGTGGAACAAAAGCGCTATTAGGACACAAATTTCGTCTTCGTTCCATATTTTGTCGTACCTTTTCTCAGCCAATAAGCAACCAATTGACCTCGGGTTTCGGCATTTGTCGCATTTGCCTAGATGAGCCGAATCATATTTAAATTTTCCCATAGTTTTCCCGAATTTTCCTACAAATTTTCCTGAATTTCGCTAGTTTATAACAAAATTTTCTCAAATTTTACCTAGTAAATTTATTGTTTGCAAAAAGTTTTTAAAAAAAAATCTACCTGCATTTTGGAGGAAATCTTCGCAATCTTTGAAAATTGACTGACTATACCATCAGTGTTTACGTATACGAGTCATTCTTTTCATTCCATAAGCCTTTGTTAGTTAAGCTAAATAAACTTTAAGTAATGTAGTAGTTAAGTTATTAAATTGTATATACTTTTCCTTGTTAAACTTAAAAGAATAAATACATAGAAGCGAGTTTTATGCCTAGACAAGGAGTTAAGTCACCTTTTCCGGGCTTTTGAAGCTTCTGTAAAAAAAAAATTTTTTTTTTATAGTGCTGATACAGATTTGTGTCATTATTTCTTTTCAGCTCAATAGTAGTACATTTAGAGGAGTGGTACAGTACACTACTTTCTGTTATTAAAAAGTTCATTAGTTGCATTATTGTAAAATACAAACATGTGAAAAACGCGCTAAAATTACTTGGCCATGCCAATGATTGATATCTTGTTTTTAAGATTTCTTCTTGAAGGGCGCTTATACTCTATATCATTGTAAAAGCATTGTGATTCTTTGAATTAATAGAATTTCATATTGGTTTTTTTAATCAAGATTGAATATATAATATTTAAACCTCAATTCATTCAGAAAATAAATAAAAACAAATTTATAATGATTTTAACTGTCGATGACATTTTTATCATTTATGAATTCATATTTGTTTATAATATTCTCCTTATGCTGAATACAAAAGATAATTCAGTTTTGAATCATGACCAAAGGCAAAGATTTACTGTTTTATTTAGATATTTTTTTTGGGGGGGGGGGGGCTTGAATTGAATGAATTCAAGCGTCAAAAATTTGGTGGCGGGAACCACCACTAAATGGTGCCACTAATGAAATGGCTCTCACACTTGGGAATTTATCGTGTCGCAAAGGCTTCACTGCCAAAATGAAATCAATTTGAAAGAGAAAAAATGTTTCTTATTTGGTGGAACATAAAATAAGCTAGACAACTAATAATATTTATCATATTTTAAAAAGAAAGATATTACATTTTTAAGACATTTCACAGTTATTTTTTTTTCTATTAAAATTGATCCAAAAACATCAAAATCATCTAAACATATGTTCCTTGGTGGGAAAAAAGAATTTTTCTAGAATTGGCCATTAAAAAAGCAAAATTTAAAAGGGAAAATCCGAATCTGAATATGAGTATGTTATTAGATATTTTGGCATTAGAGAGAAATGCCTGAGATAGAGATATTCAAACAAAAAGTTAAAATGAATTATAATTTTATAAGTTATCTTTAATAAAAATTAAAATAACCACATCCCAAGAAAACTGAGCTGAGTTAGTTCTAAGTTAAACATCATTAAAACGAAACAGTACTAAAAATTTTACATAAGCAAATTATTTATCATTCTCTACCATAAAATGTGTAGTATAGATCACTCATTTATTTTTTTTTAAAGCTTTCTAAATTGCTATGAATTTTAATTTAAATAAAAAGAACGAATTAATTATTTAAATTCCGATTTTATTGCTTTGATTTTAATAAAACTTCTACAATTTTGAAACTTGTTTGAGTTCCAAACAATTAGTATTTATATTTAACAAGCGTAAAACATTTTATTTTTAAGGCAAATACATATTTTTTCCATATTTATCCATCAAAAGAACTACAGCTGCAACGAATATGCCATCTGGACAAATTTTCTCCGATGACTTTATGTCTAAATTTTGTGCTAGTTGGAGTTCTTTGAATTCATCCATCAATATTGAAACAGAAATGGGAATTCATTATTTTGTTTGGACACCTGTATTCCATCTCCTTAGAACTGAAATGTGATAAATATCAGTATCCACAGCAATATATTTATTCTTCCACTAGATTGTTGTATAATTCTTCCGTTATTTGAAAATAATTGACGGTTAGTTCGTTTATAAGGTGAATGAATATTTAAAATATGAAACATTTCCGGCTTTCTTTTATTTAATAAAAGTATAGTTTTTCAGATTAATTTAAGGATTTAAATTAAAATCTTTATTTTTAAAAAAATCATCTAGTAAATATACTTCTAAAATGCAGTTGAGTTTTCTAATTTGTCGTTTTTACATGTACACTTGTTGGTTTTTTATCGATTTCTATAGCAGATTTTGGGCGAGTTCGGCTTTGTTATGATGAGCAAATAATTCAATTTAAAAATTTCATTTATTGTTCTCTTATCGTATTTGTTATTATTGTAAGTTTTTAATTGCAAGCATCCATTCGACATAATTTTTAGAAAAATTCAGCTCCTCCCACTAAAGAACGCATACAAAGTAAAAGCTTTCGCTGAAACATAAAAAAAAAGCTTTATTATACTGATGTTTAACATACTAAGAAAAGAAAAGATTCTATCATCCACTAACAAATTAGAAACTATCTAAAAAAATTTCACTTTTTGGGGGTATTGCTCAATTATACATAATAGTACTATAGATATGTTTCCCTCAGTCCAAAGTAATAATATTAATGAAATACATCCTGTTAAAATACGACTTTTGGCTTTATTAGAAAACTCACAAAATATATTTCCGCGTTCAATATCAAAAATTATAATCGAATACGAAATCCATTTTCTGCAATATACATCAAATTATGTTATAAGCAATTTGTACATAAAAAATAATGCAATACCATAATGCTATTTATATTTAATCAATGGTCTTTTTGCAGTATTTCGCATGGTGTTCCAATGCACGGGCAAAGTGAGTGCTGAAGTGGAGATGTGCATGAATATGAACTTTACCATGCCTCCTCCTTTCCCGAATTCCACTCATTTAGTGCTGAAGAGGAAAAAGATCTGTTACAAACGTAAGTCAATGTTGTTTTCACTTCACAGTTAACACCCAAATATATATAATTTTTATAGTTATTCAAGATATTATGTTTTCAAGACAAATGAGATAAAAATTACGGCCAATATTTAAATCTTGTTACAATAGCAAAATGTACAGTAAATTACTAGTGTGCTTTTGACCTTGTGTGTTTCAAACGTTTGGGGATCTCTCCTTAGAGGTCTATTTAGTGTTAACTCATTACATTTTGAGTCACGATTGTGTAATTAACAGAATCATATCAAGTAACTTATGGGTAACAAAATCCAGTGGGGTAACGTACACCCCCTATTGTGTGGGGTGGGGCAAAGCCTGACTGATATCTTCAACGTATTTGGGGATTGGGGCCCAAAACCTGATTTTGTAGGGGAGGGGCTAGTATTCTTCGTTACGCCTCTGACAAAATCGGTTTCATTCAAGTAAAAAAGGGGACGGATCAGATATATGATTGCTTAATTGTTTGCAGATGAGGTACAATGGAAATTTTACGAACGCTTAAAAAGTTCTGTTTGTTGTCGACTGAATCGTCTTCAAAATAGCGAAACTTACTAAATATATTATTGGAATTTTGCAACTAAGGGGAAAAAAATGTGTCCTTTGTTTTTGTTGAAATTTGTAAATTACCAGTATTCTACTGTATTATATGTTATATTAACCATTATGTAGATGCTATATTAACATTCAGAGACGTTTTAAAGTATGAGGCAACTCTGCCAGGACGTAGAGGGGAGGGATTCTCGTCTCGTTCTTGACTTGACCTTAGTAAGACAATAATCCGATTAATTTGAATCGTAAAATGCTATTCCCAAGGAACTAGGAATTCCGAACTATATGCGAACTGGCAACAACGGCAAGCAAGGGTGCATTATGTAATGTCCGTCTTTCGTGTCTAGGCCTTGGCCTATCAATGTGCACCATCATTACTCACTAAGTCGAAAGGTGGTGGTCGGCCCATTTGGTTTGTGAGATTGTGAATCATGCTCACTTATTTGAAACGGGTTACCATTTGTACAAGTATTTGACAACGTACGTCTACCTAAAAGGTCGTAGGACTCAGTTTTACTTAGGTACCCAGGGCCTCAAGAAGTCAATCAATCAGTTACATGTTGAGTCACTTCAGAGTTCAGAACTAGTACTGTAAAATCTGGCGTATAGCGCGCGCACCGGCGTATAGCATGAACTTATACTTTCAAGCTGCATTTTTTAATATTTAGGTATATTCTCCGTATAACGCGCATTTTCTTTTTACGAAGAAACCTGAAATGTACATGCACAATGCTCTTCTATTTACTTCTAGAACTACAACCCTTTAAGTTCATAAAGAACGTCATTTCTATTAAATAAACAGTATTTTATATATGTCAAATCTACTTTTTTTCATGCACCTCTCTTCTTTATATTTTTAATGCTCTCATTTTCATACCCGGCGTATAACGCACACCCGTAAATTTCAATCTTGTTTTTTGTGTTAAAAATGCGCGTTATATGCCTGAAATTACGATAAGTAAAACTATCTCACGCGCGAATGTGATATTTATTTCAGGATAAACTAATATCACAGCTGCACAAAGCACACGAAAAAGAAAGGAAAGAAATATTAATTAATCAATGTTTAAAAGAATGAATACTTATTTATGCTTTATTTTGAATATATAACGTAAATGTGCATGCGTTTTATCGATTTGGGACTCTTCCAATGTGTAAAAGCAAGATAATTAAAGTGTCAGATCATTTACATTTCACAGTTGCACTTCGTTATGTCACTCATTTACCGATAAAAAGGACACAAAAAAAAGTTACTGCAACTATAAAAATAAATTTTGGATATAAATAAAACGTGGTCCATAAACTCGAATACTGTTGATGTGTATTTGTTTTTGAGTTGTAAAAAAAAATGTCAGATAAAATCAACTGTCAAGAGAAAAAAAAGTTTTTTTTTTTATTTATAAAATAAAGTTTGTATATTCATTGTGAATCAAAAGGAAAAACTACTTGATCGAATTTCACGCCGCGGCAATGGTTGCCACTTCGATGAGCTAAAAAAATAAATAAATAAACAAATGAAGAAAAAAAACCGAACATGCTTGAAATAAATAAGACATGACGTCACTCCCACACTTCTCTTCATTTCAGTCCCCAGGGGGTCAACCTGCTACCTACCGGGCATAATTTATGCGGTCCCGGTTCGACTCTTAACAGATAAAAATGTTTCAGCCAGAAGATCCGGAAAAACTAGGACGGAATTTATCTGAACGTGTCTTCGTAATAGGTGGCTTGAGTTATAGACGTAATAAATATTTAGTTGGACCGTCCTACTCGAAAATCGTCAGTAGAAAAGGGGAGAGGGGAAGTGAAATATGGCTACCATTCTTAAAACAAGTATGTCGTGTATATTGCCACCACGTGAAAGAAGTAAATTCTCGGCTGGAAAAGTAGTTTTGTAAAAGTACTGGATAGTGAATTCACATTTGTTTGACTTTTGTATATAGCTAGTGGCACCATAGTGCAAATACACTTTCCTTTATATATATATATATATTTTAAAATAAAAGGGGCCCATAAAAAAAACGTTTTTTTTTAAACTGATTTGCTCTATCACAATAAACGATCACTGATTGTATCTCGCTGATTGATCAGTTTGCCACAGAAGTTTCTTCTGAACGTGAGTTTCTAATTCATACAGGTGTCGTCCTCGTCATTTGGCAATGATTCAAATTAAAAGGGATTTCACCTATAGCTTTTGAGTTGCTTCTAAATACGATGTTATCGGCCAATATTATCGATCTATATTAATCAATCGACACCCCTTTTTTAAGGGTGCGGCCTTTAGTGTAGTGACTTGCTACACAGTAGATGTAATGTTTTCAAATGTTTCAGAACCTAATCATTTAATAAGATTGTAATGTTTTCTGCAACATTAGTGCTCTAGCTTGAATATTTTTTTAAGGTGGGTTTTTTTTTTTAAATAAAAAACAAAACAAAATTGGAAGTGTTTTTTTTTTTAAAAAAATTCACCTTAAATTACGAGCAAAAATATCTGAAAATACAAAGAACCCGAAAAAAGACGTCATTTCTTTGGAAATAAAAAATAAGCTTAGACAGTAAAGTGGAATGATTTTTTTAAAATCAAAATCTACCTTATGGGATTATCCCTAGGCCTAGACATGTATAACGGTCATCACATAATAATTCAGTCTTACCACTTTTACTAGTTGACATGCAGTTTGAAATTTCCTGTTTTTCGGACAATATGTAGGGAATAATATTTAAACACATTAAAATAATCTGGACCATGCTCTTATTAAAACAGAGTCGAGAACGAAACGAGATCCCCTCGGCGGACGAGGCCCTGGACCCGGGTCCAGTTGGCCCAAGACTTAAGACGTCTCTGGCGGTCCACCCTATTGGACGTTAAAATAATATTTAGTTTGTGTATAATTTTGTTTGATAATATTTGTTTGTGATGTATAAAATGCAGTCGGGCCTCTATTTAACGAATTCGCTAAACCCCGAAAAAAGTTCGTTATGTGTGAAATTCGTTAAATGGAAAAATTCATCTTTCTATATACTTTATATTATTGACTCCAGGATAACGTTAGCAAAAAATAGAGGTTCGTAAAATGGAGGCTTGACTGTATTTAATATATACATTTTAAATACATGAATGCTATATATAAATACATAGTTGTAAATACGCACATTTAAAAATTTTTACTTTTGAGTTTCCATTATTTTTCTTTTAGATGAACTATTTGAATTAAATAAAAAATTTTATTTCATTTCGAATTTTGGAAAATGTGTAATTCATTTTCCTTTACACTGTACAAATAGCTTTTGTGTGTGTGTTTACCTGATTTTTCGAAGAATATATCTGTTGCGCATTAAAAAGAAGTGTTAGATATAGCTTTATTTTTAATAATTATCGCACATACTTAGTTATTAGATTATACTCACGAAATACTACACAGCGTATCATTTAATTTGTAACGGTGACTTAACGCATGGATGATGTGTGTTGTGAGTACATGGATATTACTATATGGCTAGCTGCAACTTGTTTGTAAATGAATGTGAACATATATTATTCTGGATGCGGAGTGCCAGTTCCGGTTAATTTAAATGGATCCACATCGCTTAGAGGCCTTTAGACGCTTGGTTGGCTTACAACAATGAAATATCTAATAAGCTCTGTGATCTGGAACGCATAGGGCTGCGGATGAATTACATGGAATGATTTTGTTATTTTCATTTGCATTCGTGACAATCTTTTAGTTACATTTGCAACATTTTTTTTTTATTCATTACAAAATCCATACCAATTATAGACTATGTTGTTACGATAAAACCAAGTTTTTTTGTAAACTGAGTATTCGATTCCGATAACTTCATTCTTAAATTTCTTTCTTTTGTACTGGCGGAAATGGTATTCCTGGAAATAAAACTTCTGTGGCTAACTGCAAAACCACCCTAGATTTTTTTTTCTTTAATATGAATACTTCAGTTAAGGCTGTCTTTGGTTAATGTTAAAGAATAGAATTCACATTTGTACTATTTTTCAGATATAAAAGTATTCGAAGATTAATGTTGAATTTTAGTTTCAGTTTTTCCCATACCGTAATGTTAAATGCGATGTCATTTTACATATTGAAAGGAAAAATTAATTATTTAGGAAATATCTTTAAATTTTAATGACGCTATAGTGTAAACCATGGGTTCCCAGCCTTTTTTGAACTGACTCCCCTTTTTCTAGTGAATATTTCGATATCGCCCCCTCTCCCTCTAGAGAAATAAGAGTGTACGTAATACATGATGAAAACAAGAGTTAAATTTTTAAAAAATATTCTATTTCTAATAGAATATATGTTTTAATTTAATTTTTTTCTTAAGCCCCAATTTTTTTACTTGCGAATCTGAAATAGCTATTGCCACAAATATACTTAAATGTGTAATATTATATATTTTAATCATAGATAGGATATTGTTGGAATTGAAACGCTGTGAATTTCTTAGAAGAGAGAAATAGGTGGAAATGGGAGGAAAAAGTGGAATAAAAATTTTAGCTTACCTGTTATAAAGATAGGCAAGTGTTTTGATGATGCAAAGTAATTCGTAATAAATTATTGCTTTCAAAATAAATATAAATTGCCAATTTCAGCTTTAAAGAATCACACGTTAATTCCTGGTTAGTATATTTAATTATATTTCTTAGATAATATACGTAATGAAATGCACAGTGGATGAAACATTTTTCCTACTGCTCACAGACAAAGACAACACGTGCACTAACTACATAAATTAAAATGCACCATATCATTCAATTTAATGTAGTTCTGAATGTAATGTAATCCTTAAGTTTTTCATTCACTTCCCGAACTACTACTTAATTTTCATACGTGTGATATAGAAATGATTTAAATACATACACTCAACATAAGTAAACAGTATTAAAGTTTACTTTTGTTAGTACATAATCAGCGTGTTTTTTCAGTCTTAGACTAAATTTGGTTAATCTGCCCAAGTCCCTCCGTGCCATTTCAACGCTCCCTAATTTTCTTTGGCTCTCTTACTGCCCCCCCCCCTGAAAGCCTCAAACGCCCACGTTGAGAACCTATAGTGTAAACAAGTGTATGAATTGCAATGCTGCGAATTTTTATGAAAATTTTCTGTTTGAAATGCGCTCCGCGCTTAGTTTAGGCACTCGTACATTTGGCGAAAACAGAATACGAAATTTTCTTGGTCGCTTTAAGGTAAAACAAAAAGATGCTTGCAGTGTATTATATTTAAAAGATTAACATTTAAAATTATTTCAGACCAAAATAAATAAATTCGTTCGTCTCGAAGGCATCAATCTGGGATTCATTAATGAATAATATATAGTCAGATTCTTCTGTAAAAGCAGGCTACAGATTAATCTTTAATAACTCATGAAATATTTCAAAAAATCGCGTGAAAGTAATTCATAAATCATCTAAATAGGCAAATTTAACTTGTTTTAGTTAACATCTTTATACCAGTATTCCAAAAATGTATTTGAGGTTGCGAAATCTAGCTCTTAGTTTACAATGTTTCGAGACATAATCTCATCATAATCAAGGTTCATGTTCGAGTCCCGATTTGAGTAATAATCCATCGTATAGCTGGATTTATGCAGATTAAATCTGCCGTAACTCAAAGCCCTTACGTTGGTATTGTATGGGACAATGAAGGATCAGCCTGGGGGGGGGGGGACGTAGCTACCGCTGTATCAGCCTTATCAATGATATGGGGTCCCCAAAACGTATAAACAAAAAATCACAATGTGTTAAGGGACTTCTAGAAAGGTCCCCCAAGGAACATCTTACAGACAGTGGCGTAACAGAGAACATTTGGACCCCGCTGCAAAGTCAGGTTTTCGGCCCCCAAGTTAGATTTTACAAAAGGTAGATACTTGGTGGCAGTCAGGCTTTGGGCTCCCTGGAACCCTGGCCCTCCTTGAGAATCGGGGGTGTACGTTACGCCACTTTATACAGGGCCCACTCAAGACTAGCTACGCCAGTAGGACCAGTCCTGGTGTCATTTAAATATAGTTCAAAATTATAAGATATATTCCCAATAGAGAGAGTCTTCAATCCGAGTCCTGGAGCCAATAAAGACCCTCTGTACACAGGGATTAATGCTAGTTAAATCTGTCGTGGCTCAAAGTTCTCACGTTAACATGTGTGGAAATTTAACTGAATGATGTCGGCATACGTGTTGTCCTCATCACTTAAATAAAGTTCATATTTCTAGGATCGTCGCTTAGCCCTTGTGTATTTCTATAAATTGCGACGTTTATAAGCAATCAGTGCCGGTTTATCCATTGGGATCTTGGGGCGGGCTCCTAGGGACCCGGATAAGTTGGATTTATCTGATTTTCTGGTTATAAATTTCGATCCTCCAGTGCCAAGGGAGCCTGTAGATCTTCTGCGCCCAGGGCCCAAAATGAGCTTAACTCGGCGCCGTGAACAATCAAATAATAACCCTTATATTTCTTCTAAATGCGGCATTAATAAATTGTTAATCAATGTTTCTTTGCATCTTTAGATTAATCAACTCTCGCCTTTTCTTAAGAACACATTTCTTTAAATGCATACTACTCTTTCTATTTGTCTTTTTATATTTGTATATAATTTTACTCCAACTTCTGTTAAACTCTTAACCGATTTTGTGAAACTTTAGTAAAGTTATGTATAAATTAATACCTTATATCCAATTTATGTAATGTACATCCATTAAAAAAATAAATTCTTTTTTCTGAATTTTTATATATTTTTAAACTAAACTTTTCCTATTGATTCCATGTCATTTTATGGCTTGAAAAACGTTTCCTTTGCTAAATTTTCTGTAAAATATAATGAATCTTCAAAAATATTGATTTAGCTATTTTTTTTTCTCTGTGAAAAAGTTAAAAATACAGTAGAACGTCGTTTATCCGAACGTTTATTATTCGGAGCGTCAAATATCCGGACCAAGAGAATCAGAGACCTTTCAGCGAAAAAACGAAGGTGTAGAAGGGTACAACCAAAAATAAGTGATTATTTTCCACAATAAAGGTAAAATTGCGGCATTTTGCACTTATTTTGCTTTTTCTTCAAGCACATTTCCTGTATGTGAGGAATTTCAATATTCGTATAGTGTCCGGTTTCATATACTGCACGGATAGCATTCGGTTTTCGGTTATCCGAACGGTTTCCGATCCCAATTGATTCCGATAAACGACGTTCTACTGTATATATTATTTGCAAAATATTTTTCTCGTAAAACACTCATTAAAATTTCTTTGAAAGAAAACTTGCGACGCATTTTCAAAATTTCGATACAGCCATTTAAATATAAAATAATGCCGATGAATTTGCGGTAATATGATCATTTAGAAAGAAAATTATAGTATAAAAATGTTCATTTCCAATACAATTAAATGCCATCTTCTCTTCCACTAATTCAATTATAAAGCGAATAAAATTACTCAATAAAAAAAAAATAAGTGAACAATAGTTGAAAATTGAGCCATCAACTTTAATTTTCGGAATAATGTAAATGGCGTTTTTTAAGCAAAAGTAAACCTTAATTGTTCACAAACTCAAGTTTAATGCATTTAATGTTTTAAATTAGATACAAAATGTTCGCTTGGTTTACAAATTAATTGAATTAGTTTTTTAACTCAAATAAAAGAGAATCATTCATATTTTTAGCCGTTGTTCGATTAACTTTCAAAGCACGAACAATACAGCGCTTCTGGGAGATTTTTAAAAAAAAGTGAAAAAAGAATTTTTTTTTTCTAAGTTACTAAATTCCGGAATACGCGTAAATTGTTTAATCACAAATGATAAATGGTTTTCCCTGTGAGGGAAAGAAAATAATTAAAATGCCTGGTTGGTTGGGGGGAATAAAATAAACAAACCTGATTTACCTTTTAACAATTCATCTCAATAAAGCTGCAAGCGAGAATGAAAAATGGTCTTGAAAAGCGGACGTCGAATTAGGAAAGCTCCAAACGACTAAAACTTCGCTCTTAAACTATTGAAAATCATTTTATCTTTTCCTCAAACGAGTTTTCGTGTGTGCAATTTAATTTTCCCGCTCGCATAAACACTACGACATCAATATTCACGCACAAAACTTCCATTCTTTTGCCATTTTTTTCTATTTTCATTTTCCTGCATTTAACTTCTGTCATTGTTATTTTTCCCGCCCAAAAGATACATTTTTCGCTCCATTATTTTTCTTCATTGTTGTTGAAAGAAAAGTAAACTATCGATTAAGCGATTAATCGATTGGTCTTCATTCCGCAAATATCAGTCGGCTCTGCAGATTCAAATTTTTTCCCCTCGTTCGTGTTGCTTTAAAAAAAACTGATGCAATGATTTATCTTTCGGTCGTAAAAATCAACAGGATGTTGAACGAGAATTCTTTTATTTTTTGTTTAGTTTATTTAATTTTTGTCTGTTTCATTGTTTTTTAAACAGATGATTTTTTAACGATATATATAAAAAATTCCTTGTTTATTTTGCATTTAATGTCTTCGTATGTTTTTCATGAATGGAAGCTGTACGTTTTTTTTAAAGTTTAATGCCATACTTGCATTTCAGTACGAATTGTTTCATATGTTTTTTGTTCACATTCAAATTCATTTTAAGTTTTTTCTGTTCAATCACGTCATCAAAATTGTTTAAATTCCTATTAAGTCAAATCGCGTTTCATTGTTCTATTATTTTTGAAGCTGTTAATAATTTTGTAAATAAGCTTTTAAGAATCCTATACATATAAATAAGTAAAATAATTCGAATCAAATGTAGATATTTTTTATAACGTAAAATTATTTTATAAATAGTTATACAAATATAAAATAGTAAAAAAATGCAAATGAATCGGATATATTTAAAGGCTATGAACTAGAATTTGATTTTTTTTTATTGTTATATTTTAGAATTTCATAAACATTGAAAATTTCTTATATTGAATTAATATATCCTACTAGATATTTCTTTCCAGACAGATTTTTACTCGGGAATGTTTTATATTTATGATATATATTTTTTTTCTTTCAGAAAATAGTACAACTAGCGACACACTAATGATTGGTGAGTACTATTATTTTATGGCTTTTTTGTTTATATATCCATAGAATCCAATTCAAAACATTAGAATATTACATTGTCTTATGAAATATATACCTACCCGTAAAAAGGAACAAGAACGAACAAAAAATATTTTAAGCTGACGTAGAGATATATTGTTTACTCGTATCTATATAATTGTGTTTTATATATAAAGAAAATATTCAGAAAATTCAAATATTTTCAGAAACAATTCAAAATATTAGAATACTTGAAAGTTTTTGTGATTGATCAACGTTGATTATAAAATTTGTATAAATGGTAGCTGTGTAAAGCTAACACGCTTATAATGGCTCTTTTGAAAGTGAGATTTAGTTGAAAGATGAAATACCTGCGTGGGAGATATACAGGGCTCATGGCAGACTTCAGTTGTGACTGTACATAATGAGGAATTTGTCGAACAAATGATTGCTGAAAAGAAAATTGTCCTCTTGAAATTGTGAGTGAAATTTTAAAAGATTATTCTAAGTAACATTTTTTTTAAAAAAAATAATCGTGCAAATAATGGTTTTAAGCGAATAACCCACATTAAGGCAAAACAGAATGCTAAAATGTATTGTGAGGAAAAACCGCTTCTGGTTCTTGATGTGTTCACGTAAGCATCAATGTCTACTACGCTGCAACAATTCTATGAATTTGATTTTCCATGGCATGTGTTCAAGACAAAGCAATTACTTGCAAGCAAAGAACAGCCATAATGCGGTGGCCCAAAAACAGATTGCAGTAGGGTGTTCAAACCTGGAATATCTCAATGTTTAGCAATGAATCAATAGTTTTACGTTTTCCATGATCATCAGGATATCAATTTAGTCGTTGCAAACAAAAAGCTATAATTAGCTGATTGCTTGAAACGCCTACTGAAGTTTAACAATTCTGTCATGATTTAGGGGGTGTATAAATTAGGTGGACTTGAGAAAACTGTGTGTTACAATAAGCTTAAACTTTGAAGTATATACCAAAAAATACTTAATCATTTTGTTATTCCATCTTTGAAAGACTTATTTGTATATGACTTTTTCTGTTAACAAGACTGAATCTTGCCACATGTCAAAGGTCACCACTGCTGGGTTACCAGCAATAAAATCAAGCTACTTCCTTGACCGACCCATTCGCTCTTTGGAGAATGTCTGAGATATAATGAATAAGCACCTGCCTCTTGAAAAGCGTGAAATCTGTTTAGGCAAAACAAACCAAAGATTAAATACTTATCGTATGCATGATGTTTTTAAGGTCAAGGAAGATGATATCATGTGGATAGATATTAGTTATTGGCAATATATATTTTTCGTTCAAATGCATTATTCCAATTTTTGAACCGTTTTGAAAATTATTCCAACCTTTCTGAATTTTTTTTTAAATGTATTGCATAAAATTTTTTAAAACTTTTTTAAAGTTATACCCATCTACAAAATATGTAAAGAGGTGATTCTAACTAAACTCAGTGGCGCAACACCACATGAAGGCCTACTGTGCCCATCTCAGTATACTTGACCCTGGGCGCTGAGGTGCATGAGCAGATGCTTCGGTCAGGTGGTCAGTCTGATGTGAAAAGGGGATTCTACACTTGAAATTTCTCAAGCATCTTTTTTCTACCGAAACAAATTCAAATCTTGAGCCACACATTCTACTTTATTTTTAATTATTGTAATATTTTGATTTTGTGAATTGGAGTTGTATATATTCGTAAATCATACCGTTATTGATAAATTTAATTTAAGAGGTATTTTTTAATTACCATAACACATATTAAGGCTTTTATTTCATTTCTTTCTTAGAAGGAAATTTAAATTAAAAAAAAATACATTTCATCTCTTACAATTTAATATTTCTTTTAGAAGAAATGTTTCATTTCTTTTCTCTCTCTTTTCCTACATTATTTTCTTCATATATTCTAATATTTTTTTGTTCTTTTAGCAGATGCGATGGTGGCAACAGGCAATTCTTTCTACATTGGAGTAGGATGCGCATGCTCAGTTGTAGTCATCATAATATTAATTTCAGTGGCATGCTACTTGAAAACAATGAAAGCTCGACGAACTGATGTCATTCAGTGAGTAAAAATTACGTTTAGATTATAAGAAAACAAAATGAAAACTATTACATCTCTATTAAATACTTTTTTCGTTTATTTGAGCCAATTTTTTGTTTTCAAAATCTAAACCAACTTCGTTTTAAACTTTCAATTTTTTAAAAAGAAATGAAATAATATATTAAAATTTTAATATATACGTAACGAACTCTTAAAACCCAATGCAAGTGTGTGATGAAGTTTATTATAGTTACTGTGTAAGATGCATCAAACTGGGTCGAGGCAATCTTACAACCATACGAAACTTCCCTATAATAAATTTTTGGCGAATAATAGTAAAAAGTGGAAGAGTCTCTCGACAGCACAAATAAATCTTCGTAATAACTAGCAGCGGTTCAGAGAACTCAACAGGTAGGGAGAGAAAGGAGTCCTTGACTCCGATTTAATTCTACTCCTTTTGAACGTGGAGATCACGCTACGAGAATATTAAAACTCTTTGACCCATATTTGGCTGAGTATCGTTCTATTCGGCAAAAGAGCAGAAAAGCGCAATTTGGAAAGAAAAAGGGAAGAATCCTTTATCGTTAGAAGATTTAAACATTGGGAAGCATTAATAGAATAATTTAATATTTCGTTCGAAAGTAAAATGTCTGAATTTCCACAATTTTTTATATTGAATCAGCTAAAAATATTGAATCTTTGGTAATATAATGAAATAACCGAAACCTATTTCGAGTTATTTTTAAATAATACTGTTAATTTTTAGGAATTTTAGATTTCCAGCTAAGAAAAATTTACATTACAAAAACAGCTCTTTTAAACATTATGACTTGGAAATCACCTAAGGGTAAAGATAATTATCATTTTTTCAGATTAAGTTCGAACTATTTTTCACTTGCAAAACCATATGATGCTAATTATAAAACCCAAATTAGTATCAGTCATTGAATATACGCCAATGAAAAATAATAAATTATTATACATTTAAAAAGTATCCAGGTATTTTTATAGTTATGCAAAAGATAAATTTCTTATATTTTTTCGTAATTGTTATAAAATTTTTTAAGAAATACTAATTTTCAGAAAAATTCGTCCCCCCCCCCCCTTGTAAAGGGAAAAAAATATCTCTCTTAGATATGTATCTAATGAGAACTATTAAAGCTTACGACTCTCACACAGATTCTTCGAATATTTTTATTTGAAACACATCCAAAAAACTGCACATTTCTTGTTAATTCCACAAAATTTATTTTTATCGTTATTTTATAAAGCTAATATTGAATGAAATTGGTAACAAATATGACGAAAACGCATGCCAATTTTATATTTTGTGTTTTTAAGCGCCTCTAATTTTCGCATCACTAATAATTACATCACACTGTATAATTGATTGTTGAAATTTATTTTTTGGTCGAAAACATATGATTTGTGAAACATTTTTGCATTTTATGAATGAATAAAATCTATTTAATAGATTATTATCCGAAATAAATATTTTTTTAAAAAGAAAAATTGACTCTCTTTGAAGTACCTATTACATTGAGACAATCAGAATCCATAGAAACATATCCAAGTAATTGGCGAAGTAATGTGGCATGTATTTGGACTGATGAGAATGGCAACCCCCAAGTCTCACTGCAGAAGGGGAGGGGAGGATTCTTGTTAAGACTTCCGATGGAAAGCACTGACAAGCAACATCTGAGTCCTCTTCTCTCTCTCTCTGTCCCTCTCGAAGAAAAGGGGCGATTCACATATTACGCAGACAGTGCACAGGTGTTCACCATTATCTGATGTTAGGGCTATATTTTTAATTTTCGATCCCTGTTTTTTTATTTCTTTAAAGTAGAACGGATTTTTTTTCCGAAACAGGAAGTTTTAACTTCCATCAACGTTGTTTTATTATTTTTTGACAAGATTCCCCCCCCCTTTTCATACCTAGTAATAATTAAGGAACTTTGTGAAGTGGATTTATATATATATATATATATATATCTATTGATATCTATTCTAAAAACCATTTACATTTTGTATGCAATTTCAATAATTATCAATTTAGCTTTGCGTTTGGCCTCAGTTTTAGTGCGTGTATTATTTTTTTAATATTTAACAAGATTTCTATTTTTCACAACGAACATTTTTCAAACCAATAGCACCACCAAATGTCTTTATGGTGCTGTTGTTGTCGTGTATGACAAAGTACAAAGGTGTATATAACAAAATAAAGATATAGAAAGGAATCAAATATTGCCAAAGGCGTGAATCACTGCCGTGGCAACATCATGGCACGATCCGAGTATAGGATGTCCATGCTGTAGTCATTGTCTATTTTAAAAAGGGCACCAACAATGGAAGGACAGCTAAAAAGGTGGTTATTGTTGTTGTAATTTCTCGGCTATAATTTAATTCTGGCAGCGAGAATTTTTTTCGTGGGTTTGAGCAGAACTTTTGTTTTGCGACTGCGAGCTTTCTACTGATTATAACAACAAAAACTAACTTTAGATAAAAATGCTTTATTTTTTAAATGTATTTTGAATTCTTTTATAGTAAATGTATCATTTGATATAATTATATTTGGGGCTATTACTAGTAAGTTTGTACCTTGCGTTTTGCTTTAAACGCGGTTTTAAAGTTTTTTTTTTTTTATTTTAGTTCTGTAAGTATATATAAGTATACATATTCCGTGTACTTATTATTAAGTTATAATAATAACAGAGTTCCCTTACCTCACTACACCTACGACATTGGGCAGTAGCATACAAAAGAATTTTTAAAGGGAACGGGATCGAGGGTTGAAGGTCTACCATTCTCGTACCATATTCCAACATGCAGCCAAACATATTGTTTTGATTTTGTCGATTGTCGGGATCAAAAAACAGCAAAAATAAATTACTGAATAAATAATTGACATTCGTAAATAAAAAAAATGACTAATATCAAATACTTAATTACATTTTTACATACCAATATACATGGGACTATAATGAACCGGGAAAAAAATGAAGGGTTATGAGGAGGGCCCGGACCCGTGGACCCCTCCCCCACCCTTGTGTGCGCCACTGCCACTGGGTGGACCGCAACTCCCTGAAAGAATTACAAGTAGCCGCACCCTGGAAAAGTCTGCCCACCCCTGCTATAGACAGAAGGTAAATTTACGATATCTGTCAAGAAACCGCATTCTTGTTTGAAATCAGCTCTAAAATCTAAGAAAATTAGTTCTTAAAAAAAGTGCACGACAAAATAAATTGTTTCATATGCTCACAAAAAACTATGTGAGGGCTTATACGTTTTTTTCTTCTTTCTGAATAGGACATACAAAATAACCGGAAAGAACTGAATGACCACGTTAGTTTTCCCGCTTAATTTTTCTCAGTAATGGCTCTATCGCGAGAAAAGTCCGCAACATCTAATTTAAATATCTTTTGCAAAACTGAAATTTGTGAATTCAAAACTATAATGGCTCTAGTTACCACGGCTTCATTAAAACTTTGAAACGTTTCTTTCAGGCTCCAGAAAACTTCTTAAAAAAAAATGCTACCTGTGAAGAAATGCTCAATTTATGGAAAACCCCATTCATGCAACGTGGAAATGCAGGGGGTAGGTGGCGAAAGGGTCTGCCACACCCTTCCAACCTTTCCACTTTAAGCGTCATCCATCTAACTCTTGTTAAACATCCAGGTTTCACCCCGCGTGCCTCTTACCTGCCTATGGATACAATCGTCTGTGTGCTTACCCCTGCCCCAGTCGTACTCTTTTTTTCTATTCTTTCCTGCTTTCTCCATTCGAGCGTAGCCATTAACAAAAGTACGCTTAGAAATTGTTTGTGCTGTGTTGGATGAGAAAAAATAGTTAGCATTGAAATAAATTTAGCGGATTTGTTGAGTGAAATTTTGACACTGTTTTTGTTTCTTTTTCACCCAAGTTAAATGTTTAAAAAAAAATAAAGTGTGCTTTTACAATGAAGGAAAATTGTTTATGCTTACGATGGGAAAAAAAAAGTAGAAAGATCCGCGATGGATTTAAATTAAAAAATTTTAATGTGTCCAAATGGATGCGAGTTTGATAAACATACAAAAGGTAAATCGTAAACAAACAAAAGGAAAATCATAAACAAATATTTTCAATTAAAAAAAAGGATAAATTTATTGAAGTTTTTCGAAACGGAAATGTAACTGCAGCAGCCGAGTAGCCATGATCGGGAACTCCTGACCGGCATTGTCGAGTCACAGATTTGAAACCTATTGCCAAGGACGTCTTAAGGAATGGGCTAACTGGCCTAGGCTTCAATAAGATAATGATCCAAATAAATTAAATCGTGAAATACTCTTCCTAGACATATTCTCCGAAAAACGGAATTTTATACTATGTGCCAACAAGTAGTGCACACAAAATTTTTTCAAGGGGAGAGTCCATGATTCAAAGTCTCCTAACTCTTATACCTCAAAAGAACACCAATTGATTCTCCTGATTTTGTCAATTTTGTTAACAAAAAACAGTAAAATATAAATTATTGAATTAATAATTGGCATTAATTAATAAAATAAATTGTTAATTACACGTACTTAATTAAATTTTACGTTATACATATATAGGATTATCATCAATCGAAAAAAACTCAAGGGCTTTGGGGGTGTCCGGAACCCAGGACACCCCCTTCGTGTGCGCCACTGGTGCCAACTGATCAACATTTAGAAATTACATTATTATGTCATGTAGGCCTAAGTCCAGGGATGTCTTAAGGCCTGGGCTCAGGGCCTCTTTCATAATAGAGGCCTCATCTCGTTTTCGACTCAGCCTTAATAAGATCATGATTCGAATAATTTTAACGGTCAAATATTATTTCAGGTTGTATTCCCCGAAAAACTAGGAATTTTGGACGATATGTTAGCTGGCTACATGTAATAACCGTCGTCGCTTTATATGTTTAGGCCTACCACCATACACCAGTAGCGCGCACAAATATTTTTCAAGGGGAGGGGTCCATGGTTGAAAGTCCCCCAACTCGTATCATACCTCAAGAAAAAACCCAATTGATTCTTCTGATTTTGTTAACAAAAGAAATAATAAATAAATTATTGAATTAAGGATTAGCATTAATTATTAAAATAAATTGTTCAAGTACTTAATTAAATTTTACTATATATAGGATTATAATCAATCGAAAAAAACTCAAGGGCTTTGGGGGGATGTCCGGACTCCCAGGACCCCCTTGTGTGCGCCACTGTGCAGTACACCATTATTACTCATTCATTCAAAAGGCGGCAGATGGTCAAGCCAAATTTGTGTGATTGTAAGTCATGCACATTTATTTGTTTCCTTTTTCTTATGAGCATTTGACAACGTATGCTATGCACTGTCTACTTTTATGGGTTACAGGTGTGGCCTGCATTTGTGTAGGGGCCCAGGGTCTACTTTTGCGTAAAGCCCTAAGGCCTCGAGAAGTCTTCAGACGTCCCTGCTTAAGCCTACCGCCATAAATCGTCATCACTCTTTTAGTCGAAAGGTGACAGTCGGACGAATCGGTTTGGTTTGTTTTTTTAAGCTTATGAGTCACACACATTTATTGGTTACGGATTACCATCTGTTTGCACAAATATTTGACAACATATACTATTTACTTAAAAGGTTCGTAGGTAGGTTTACTTTTTCGTAGAGGCCCTGAGCTTCGACAATTCTTACGATGTTACTGCCTGAAGCAAATGAAAATCCGCCGTGTTGTGGAACTTATGCACGTTAGCGCCGAATCTTAAAATTCTCATGTTGGTGTGGTATAGAAAGAGGAGGGGGGGGGCAATGCAGGTATCGTCTTTGTCAATAAAAACATAGTTTAAGAAGTCCGTTGGCTATAACCCTTGTATTACTTCAAAGTACGACATTAATAAACAGTCAACCTCCTTAACGCATTTTTAAGACAAACTTTGACTTCGGCTCTGCATCAGATACTTAAATTTTAAAAAAAAGTTTCAGAAATATGTCTAACATTCAAATTAGAATTGAATATTTTGTAGTTTTTTTATTCTCGTACGAAGTATTGATAATTTATAAAACTAAACTCAGTGGCAGGCCAAGGGCTATTGTGCCCATCTCAATTTTTGTGATCTTGGGCACTGAAATGCATGGGCAAGTTCTGTCAGGTGATCAGTCTGACGTGAAACCCCATTGTTTAATTCCCAAGCAAGCTCTTGGTACTCATTTATCGACCCACTGAAGGGACGAAAATGGATGGTTCCATCTTTTTACGAATTATTTGGTCTCTTATAAATCCTAGTTTTCGAACGATTGCTAAACCATATTAAATTGCGAATAAAATGTTTTATCCTAATTTGACGTAGTGTACATTATTTCATTCAAAGTTTCAAATAAAAGCACTCTTGGATAACCAGATTTGAGAAATAGAATGTAAAACGAAATAAATGTATTTAAGATAAAAAATTATATTTGAATAAAAAATACATTAACAATTACTTGGAAATTACATACATATACTTAGATTTAAAAATTTTAAGATTAGAATTTATACATGCATACTTTAATTTTTATTTTCTAATTATTATTCCGAGTACAAAATTCTTTAAATGGAATTAAGTATAAAACTATGCTTATGTAAGCTAACCTTGTTCGATAAAACGTGACACTCTCTTCAACATAACGATAAAGGGATTTAAATAAATTATAAAAGTTCCAGTTATTTGCTAAACTTGAAATTTATTCTACATTTTGACAATATTTATTAATTCATTGTAGATTATATTCTCTATGGCTGCTTATCATTTCAAATTTAATTTTGTATTCACTGCAGGATACGAGATTATAATTTTAATCCGCAATTGATTTTTTAAAAAAAATAATAAATTGCTATTTTATATAGTGTGGTTTATCAAACGGCGTTTATGTGTTTCAAATTCATAAAACTGTACTGAGAATTTGCGATAAAACTCAAATTAATTCATATTTTTAATTAACATTCTTAACCCTACTTTATCCTCATTAAGTGTCTTAATTTTTAACAATTAAAACGGCTGCAATTTCTTCTTAAATATTGAAATACTTGAGGGGGAAAAAACTTTAAAGATGTATATATATTTAGAATTGCACAGAACTATGTCACATGAAACCTGCATGCAAAAGGGGGGGGGCAACAAAAAAAAAAACGAAATGATAAAATCTAGGAATGCCTTTAAAAATGAGAATATTTTAAAGAACAATTTAGAACAGAAAAAATTATATTTAGGGGAAATTATACTATCTTTCTTTAAAATTATATTGATGCCGGCTGGGTGGCGTAGTTGGTTTGTCACTGGCCTTGTACGCCTAAGGTCGCGGGCTCGACCTCAGCCAGTGGCCGTGGTAGCCAAGTGGTCTAGGTATCGGATCATGGCTTGCGTGTCATGAGTTCGATCCCAGTACCACTGAAGACCCGCCGTGTAGGGGAACGATGCACGTTAAATCTGTCGAGAGCTCAAATGTCCTCCCGTTGGTGTGGTGTGGTAGTTAGGAGAGGGGTGCCAGCTCAAGTGTCGCCCGCGTCACTTGACCATGTTTCAAAATTACGCGGACCGTCAAAAGCCCTCGTGTAGCTGAACAGCTTGACGTTAATATTCACTCACTCACTCGACCTCAGCCCAAGGTCATGATGCAGAAAGTCGACAGCGTCCATGTTGTATGATTATGCGGCATGTAAAAAAGCACTTGTGCGTGCCTGTTTGTAGTGGCTTGGGTACTCTAGGCAAAAAACTAAATTCGGTTTTACATCGTCATAGCTCAGGTGCCTACTCTGGGGAGAAAACTGGGTGCCAAAATTTCTATGGCAATTGGCATTCCACCTATATGGTGTCGCACTATAAAGATATACCAACTCCGGGAGAATGGACTAGGTCTGTAATGGTAAAATACAAATCCGCAGTCCCATTAGAAATATATAGGTAAGACATCTCTGAAAAAAAAAACTATCTGTGAAAGAATTTTTTAAAAAATGTATTTAGGAAGTGCAACTTCAGTGATATCATATAGAACCCCATCAAATTGATTATCACCATTTAAAACAGTTCTTTGCCAATAACTTTCGGGCTGCTTTAGAGAGAGAATCAATCAACATTTTACAAAATGGTGCATACATATATCCTTAACAATTGCTCAATTATTGGCAAGTTTTCTGAACATTTGTTTTCTAAGAGCTTGCAGAGTGCATTTGTATTTCAACTATTAACGGTCATCATTATCATGGTCGGCAGTTTTAAGGTTAGTTGCATATTCTAAAGTTGATCCTATTCAATCGCATGGATTGATCGAGTTTTTTTCTTTACTCGCTTAATGGAACGGGGCCTGGTGTGGTGTGGAAGTTTGGAGTTATATACCAGATAGAATATGGTCTTGGATTCTTGACACGTTCAGAATTATAAAGTCTGTCGGCAGTAGTCCTCATTTTGCTTCAGTGTGCCACTAATGCATAGTCAAAATTAAATAAAAAGAAATAAATGTTAAATTATTGCGTAGAATTTTTCCATTTTGGAGGCATTTATAAAAGTTCAAAGCTGTTTTATCGTGTATCATTTCACCATTTACAAAAATCTGTGTTCATTAACCTGGTTCTCATAAAAATCGTATAAAGAACAAAACTTTCATGTGCGTGAGATTTTGAATGCAGCATTAATATATTAATCCTCAAACGGACACCCCCGATAATAGTTTTAATAAGTCATATTAAAGCCGTACCATATTAGTATATCGAGCCATCTATTATATTACCTGAAGCAGTATGCTCCAGATCAAATTATATAGCCTTGTCAGTTTCGGTCCATCAGTCATGGCTTGCCCATTTGCTCAGGAATTGTAATTTAGACTTCTCAATAATCAATTACATCAACCTTAAATAACACATCACTAAGTGGTGAATAATATTGGCCCGCATTTCGTTTGCTTAATGTAAAATTAAAGTGGATTGACCTCTGGTTATACAAATAAATCACCATCATATGATTATATATAGGTTTAATATTTAAATGCCTCCAATCCATCGAGCAATTCGAAACTAATGTCGTAATTAAATGCGAACTATTTGAACAAAGAATTTGCTTTTTGCCCTCCCGGTATATATATATATATCGTTCAAATTTTTAATCGTTAATAAAATACTTTCTATTCATCCATTCAAGTTCAAATACATTTTTTTAAAACTTGTAAACTTGATGTTAACGCAGTTTTTCAAATATTAATTCATTAATTAAATTAAAAAAAAGAATAAATGTAACAAAAATAAAATATTCCAGCAGCATATATATAGAAAGGGAAATTGTTCGTAGTGTCTGTGTAGGGCAATGAATAGCGCGTTGGACTTCTAACTCAAAGGTCGTGGGTTCAAATCCCACCTGAAATGGCCTAATTTCTGAGAATGTGATTTCTTTTTCTATTTTATTAGAATAGTTAAATTTAATTAAATGAATAAGTAGTAACAAACACACAAACAAAAATAGTTCAAAATCATATATAGAAAGGCAAATGGAAAATTTCACGGATTGTTCTTTCTATTTGTCGCTTAATATTGTGATTCTGTTATATGTATGTACATATTTATGTTAATTGTAACTATTTAATAAAAAGCAACTAAAAAAATGTTTCTTTGTTGACCTAAGTAGGAATTGACTTAAAAAACTTTTTTACATTATTTTTTGCTAATCAGTTCATACACTTCGTTAATGCCAGATTTTGCTCTTCGCAGAAACTTTCTTTAAAAAAAAAAAAACATTTTTGTCAACAATAATAGCGTACATAAGAAAATAAAATATATTTAATTTAAAGCATACGAATATATATATATATATATATATATATATCTTATCTTTCCTATTATGACGATAGTTATCTTAGGTTTATAACTATTTTTGTAATATTTTTGTAATGTATATATATATATATATATATATATAAACTTCTTAAACTAATTTTACCCTTCTTAAAACTAATTTTAACTCTAATATGGTTGAATTCCTAGATTTAGACTTGCATCTTATTGACAATAGAGTAGTCTGTAACATTTATGACAAAAGAGATTCTTTTAGTTTCCATGTAATTAAAATTACTGTATGGAACAGCAATTTGCATCTATCAATTTACAGAAATATTGTTTATTTTTTACTTAGGAATGATAACTTAACTACCAACAAAATAGATAAATTTAATAATATCAAGAAATTCTTCCAATGCTGTTAGATCATGACTATCATTTTAACTTCTTAAGAACATATATTCATCACAAATACATTAATCGTCTTGCTATTTCTGATTTCAAAACCACCATACAACAATAGGATTTCAAAGTCAGCATTTTAGTGGTTTTGCTGTGAAGATTTTGTTTATACACTCTTCACACAGTTTATTTTTAAACACCCTTCTTAAAAATCCTATAATGTGAAAAATTTCTACATTTTAGCAACCAAACCAAATTTCTACATTTTGACAACCAACCAATTTTCTACATTTGTGCAACCAACCAAGTTATGCCTACAAATTTGAATGTAATCTTTCTTGGCGTCTTCCTTACAAGCTGGTATAAAGGATGCGTTTAAGTGCAATTTAGATTTTTATCACAACATATAAAAGCTTTCCATCGGTTTCAAGAGTGTTGGATCTCCTGGAATAAGCTCTGTGAGCAGAAGTTTAAATCTTTTTGGAAGAATCCTTTTACTGGGTAATTCTTTTGATATTTTTCTGCTTAAACATTTTGGGAGAATTTTTTGCTTAATAGTAGTTGGTTGTTCTTTCATATTTCTATGAGATTTTTTTACTTTGGATTTTTTATACTTAGAATTTTTATACTTTAAATTTCTATTTATTTTATTTTGGTCTTCCTACCGAGTTGCAAAGGGGGAAGGTTGGCGCCTTCAAACTAGTTTAACCCCACTTATTCGGTCCTAAGTCCGAAATTGCATTTTGACTCGCTAGGTTTATTTGTATTTCATTAGATTTGATCTAATTTTTTCCCTGTTTGTTCTATATTTTATATAAATTTTTTCCATATTATAT
>BMAO01014580.1:0-20179 GCA_019973975.1 Trichonephila clavata | reverse complement strand
CCAATTGAGCATGAAAATTAATATTACATTGGTTTTATTTAAATGTATTCTTGACTGCTTAAAATAATTTGTTCTTTTAGGGTCGAAGAAAAAGAAAGCAACTTCAATTAGAAAGGGATGGAGTGTGATACCGATAATATGGGCAATTGTTTTTTGAGCAATCAGATATTTCGGTATCGCATTTTATGTCTTTCATAATCTTCGTTTCTATATCCTCGATAAGGATCGAACTCATGAAACTCCAGCCAAGAGTCTTTGACCTAAGCGACTAGCCTAAACTTCCTGGGATCGACTTGGGTAAAGTAAACGAAGTCATTCATGCAGGACCTGCATCATTTAATTGTAGTATATTAAGAATTAAACATTCTTATTTGTAATTATATTGCTGATTTTTCTTTCTTGTAATTATCTTCTTTTGTGATTTATTTAGAATAAATGAAATTCTATTAGCTATTTAGAATGTTCATTTGGTATATCTCTTTCTCTGTGTTCATCTCTTTATATACAGAAGTTCCCAACAATATCGCTGACTGGAACAAATATAGCGCTGAACTTTTACTGGAACATTAAAAGCGCAACGAAGAAATAAATGGAGAGGTTGGAGACATCCTTTTGTAACTGAAAATAGTATGCCTCCAAACTCTTCTTCTATTTCTCCGCAAAAACAACCCTCTGCTTACTTCATAACAAGAGGTTTAATTAAAGTTGATAAAGCATTCTATCAGATTTCACACAATCTCTATCTCTCGTTTCAATAAGTAATGTGGGTTTATTATTTGGGGGGGGGGATGGGGTGTAAGGTAGATCGCCTCCACGTGGTGCACCCCGGGTAACGCTAAATGATCTACAACAGAAGCAGGGCTTTGAAGTTATTTCTGCTGTCATTGTCAGTCTTGAATGCACAGCACTTACTATTGTGCCCCGCGCAAATAATCTCGGAAGTAATATTTCTCTCCGGTCAGAGGCAATTGCTCACTCCAGTAGATACAGCCAAGGATACATCAAGTGGCAAAATATGACATGCGTTTGCGTGAAAAAAAAAATGAAACGTAATTTAAAATGAAATTTAAGCTTACCATGTTGAAAGAAGTTATATTTACAACATTTGTTCCTTAATAAAAAAAACTTAAACTTTTTTAATAATTTTTTAAATGTGTGCAATTTTACTGACGTTCATTTAATGGTCCTGTTTAGCCTGTTTTAACAAACAAAAAAAAAATAGGTTAATTCGAAGTACAGCTACTTTTTTTTTCTATGAGAAACAATTCTTTTCTCCTTCAAACATTTTTCATATATCTAGTTTTCTTTAACCGAATTTTAAGAAAATATTTCTGTGGAACCTTTTTCATAATTTTTCGGAATATTGTATGTATTTTTAAAGAAAAAACGATTTTTTTAAATAGTAGTTTTATAATAATCTTTATAAATACTTCATTAAGAAGCATTTGTCGTCCTAGTTATAAGACACAATACCTAAGAAAAATATATAACTATTCTCCTATTTAATACTTACTGAAAACCTCCGTGTATTCTGTAAAATGCTTATGCATTTTATAGAGCGTTTCATGCAAACACACTTTGCCGGCTATAATTACAAATTCTATTCTTAAGATTCATTTCTGTATTAAATTCCTTACTTTTCGGGAAAAAAATATATGTTAGCAGATTGTTCAACTTCTAGAGGAAAACTTCTTACATGTTGTAAACTCCCACCCTCCCCTGTCTACTCATAGACCCGCATAATAGTGTGGGAGGAAATGAAGGACGACTCGACATATATAATAATTTCTAATTATTCATTCAGAACTCTAATTAACTCAAACACAAATCAATTGATCAGATTGAATAAGATATTTCCAAGTAGTGAGCAGAGGTTTTGGGACGAGAGTCACGTGTTCCGAGAATACTTCTAATAAATTGATCTACTTTTAATGAATCCAATACTTGATTTACACGGTAGTTATGTGACTAATAATCACTTGAATCTCTTTAATAATCTATATACTAAAACAAGCTATCAATCTGACTAATAATTGAATTGTAGATAGTCTTCCTTTCTTCTGCTTATTAATATTTCAATATCTTGATAACTTCAATTAAATATCAATTTTCCTCTATATATCTATCTCTTTTTCTAATTCTATATCTCTCTATAACTCTTATAACTCGCTTTTATCTAATTTATAAATTTAAAATTTTGTTTAAAATTTGTTTTTTTATTGGCTTTTTAATTTATTATTAACTCTTAAAGTATTTAATTCTTTTAGATTTAAAGAAACAAAATACTCATTTCTTCTTCAAGTCCTTCGAAACAGTTGCAGAAACAAAGTTGTGGAATGCAGCATTGACTATTCATTTCCGTCAATTTGACACGTAGCTCAAGTCAATGTGATCCATTTTACTTCTTTCTTTTCTAATTGAACGGAATTGTGTGATCACTAATTTAGGAAACCTGCTATATGGAAAATATGGTAAGTAATTACTTTTTAAAAACTGTGAAAATCTTCATAATATAGTACCTTATAAATTTTATTTTCCATTTATAAATTTTTCATCATCATATCTGGCAAGACAGCCCCTCGTGGGCATGTGCCTCTATTTGAAGATTTCTCCTTAACGACAAATTGTTTACTTTTGTTTTTTAAATTTTTTATTATTTGACAAATAGAACATCGGATGATGATTACTTGTTTACTAATGATCCCCTTTTTTTTTCAAGCTACACGATAGTTATTGAACTTGGAATTCGTAAAGTTGAACCACAATGAATTGACGAGGACAACACCTGAGTTTGCACCATCAGACTCTGGAAACTTCACATTAAATTCACATGAGAGTGATATGTCTGATGTGTTTGGTTTCTATATTTGTGAAAGAGAAGGAGACAATGGGATTACAATTCTTTAATTCTGAAAATATCCCCTTTTTTAAATTTATGTTTTCTACATAGGGGAATCCTTTTGCAGCATATTAAAATAATTTTTAAAATTTGTTATTAATATTTTTGTTTAGTTTTATATCATTACTAAATTAAATTGAAGAAAAGAAATTATACATAAAATTTTTTAAGATGTTCTATTATTTTAGTGTTCATATAAATATTTTACCTTTTTTTCTGGAATAGAAATCTTTTGAAATATAAAGTAGTAGAGTGAGGGTACGCAGTAGATTAACAGCGAAAGGCCCCCCTCGTAAAGTCAGGCTTGGGGCCCAAAGCTGGTTCTCACAAAGGGTTTGCTTGGTGTCCGTCAGGCTTTGGGTCTATAGAACACTGGGACACAAGGATACGGGGATTGCTGGAGTGTACGTTATGCGACTGGGGTAGGGACTTTCTTGTAAATGATTTTAACAATGCAGTGTTAAACGAACCTGCTTCATTCTGCATCATTGATATCGGATTATCTAACTTAGAAAAGGAGGATTTTTCTATCACGCAATAGAAGCTCGTGTGCATTGGAACAGTTCCACAGTGATGTGAGTTTGGAATCAGTGGATGGACGAGTACCGTACATCTCGAAAAACTGGGAGAGGACGATGGAAGGTGACGTTAGCGGGTGATGATCGGTACCATTTCCGGATGGCGGCAAATGACCTTACAGTTTCTTCCAGGCAGTTGGCAGCTACAAGTGCTCTAATGACGGCCTCGTCAGTTCGTCGACGTCTGGTGCTCCATGAATAACGTGAAAGGGTGCCCTTATACATGACCCCCCCCCACACGGCAAAAAATCGATGACTGCGTCAGCAATAGGCTCATGAGTACAGAGCCTGACAAGATTATTGGTAACAAGTTGTCTTGTCAGTTGAATCACGCTTCAATTTGTCGGACCGCATTCGTGTTAGACGCTATGCCGGTGAACGCTGCCTTCCAGAGTGTGTTTTCGAGCAAAATAGCTATCTAAAACCCGGATATATGGTTTGGGTGCGATTTGATTTGCTACGAATTGAGAGTAATCTCAATAGCAACAGGTACGTTCGTGAAGTGCTACATTCCGAAGTTATTCCCTTACTTCAAGGCGTCCCTGGAGTTATCTTTCAGCAGGATAATGCACACCCACACTGATTGTTTTAGACGTCTGTTGAGCAAAATACATGTATTTTTTTCCTTGGCCTGCTCATTCAGAGGCTATGCGGGCTATTGAGCATGTGTGGGATTTGTTTGGTCTGGGTCTCACTCATGATCCACGTCAGCTTCAAAAGACGAACTTTTGTTGCACTTAAAAGCAATATGGAATTCTCTTCCACTACCAGACATTCAAAATCTGTTTGACTCCATGCCACGCCGTATAGAAGCACTTAAAGAGCGTAGTAGCTACACTTAATACTGATTTCGGACACTTAATATTGTTTTTTATGTTTTGAAAATTTCTTCATTTATTTGTACTAATACAAGACGTTTGTGCATTAAATTTTATTTAATTTTGATGATTCATTTTTTAACAACAGCAGTATGTATTAGATGATTTTTGCTTATTCTGAAGAAATCTCTAAGAAATTTTAACCATAGTGTCTCCGTATGTATACATATGTATTATGAATACATACATATATATATATCAATAAGCTTCTATTTTTTTTTTTGTAAAATGTTTGCATGTAGTTTAAAGATAGAACACTCACAAAACAGTAACGTGGTTCTACCTTTTCTGTATTTTACTGGTCTGCGATGCATTTTCTATAAGTGAGCACTTTAAATATATATAGGTCAATATTTTTAAACTTTACCTATAATTTAATCTAAGCCGATCATGATCATTTTGATTTTACCGCAATAAGCAGGATAGCTATTTACCAGGGCCTCAAGAAGTCTTAAGACGTACCTGCTTGTGCACATGTCGCTACAGGTGGCTACTTGAGAGATTAGGTTATTTTATTAAAAGATAATGTGTGGATATAAATGAACAATCTCTTTTTCTCTCTCGCTGGTGCTAAAGAATTTAAGCTAAAAATTCTGTGAATCTTACGAAAGGAACGTAGGACTTCGTTATCCTTTTCCCCATACCATTAAGAAGTTTAAGAAACATTTGCTTATTTAAGGATAAATTTATAAAATGTCAGTATATTTGTCAAGTGACTCAATTTAAGTACTTAGGCATCATTGTAAATAATAGTGATGGCATAAAAATTGAAATCAAAAATAGAATCAAGATGGCTAACAAATGTCATCACTAATTGCGAAACCAAATTAAATCTAAATACATTATTAGAAAAAAAAATACAATTATGCAATCTTTTGTAAGACCAATTGTTTTATACGGCAACGCATGCTGCACAATTAACAAAGAAGACGAAGGGAAATTGATGACTTTCGAGACAGAAATCTAGAGAAAAAATTTTGGTGCAGTTAGAGAAAATGTAATCTGAAGAATACAATACAACCATGAACTGCTATCGAAATACAGAGAACCCAACATAGTCTAAGTGATCGAGGCTTTCCAAATAAAGTGGCTGGGACATGTATTTTTCGATAAAGCAATAAAATTCCGTTTAAGAATATGTCTTTCCAAACTCCATAGGAAAAGAGGAAGAACGAGAAGAAGTTGGATGGATGAAGTAGAAAAGTGGTTGAAGGATTTGGGAGTGAACCGAAGGAAAAATAGAGCATGGAATAGATCAAGATGGTGTAAGCTGTCTGGGACAGCCTTGGCCGGTAACCGGCTGTAGAGCTCGGAAAGAAGTATATTCATGATTTCTCACCGCATAAGTTTCATAAAATTTTTAGCAGGTTTTCTGAAGATATTTTTAATGTTTTTAAATCTAAAGTTTTAAGGCTTTTGAGCTTAATATGCAAATGTGTTTTAATTTATGTATTTGCAATGTTTTTTTATTCTTTTTCACGCGTGATCGCCTGTGTAGGTGTGTGTATTAGGCCTGAGTTCTATAAAAGAATTGCATACTAGAAACAATGCTTGCAATTTGATCACCTGGTTTTAATTTGCGTCGCACATTTAAGCGACACGAATATCATTGGTGACGAACTTCGTTATTTTGAGCCATGGCCAAGTGACAAGGACGAAACCCTAGAAGGCACCCTTCTCTAATGTCCCACACCACTCAAACGATCGGACTTTGTGCTTCGACAAATTTAACGTGCATCAGCCCTCTAGATGGCGGGATTTTAGTGATTCTAGGACTCAAACCATCGACAGAACAACGCTGGAGACGATTTCGTGACCACTGGGTTACCGCGACTTCACAATGTTTCCGGAGTTTTTTACTACAGGTATACCGACATTAGAATAAAAAGAGGAAATAATTTCTTATTGATTTTAATTTCTTTAAAAATGTTGACTCGTATGAATCAAATGCTAAATCAAACTCTTTACTTGCTCTTAGACACCTAACTCAAATGTACAACTTAAATTTCTTTCTTTTAAGATCTGAACTAGAAAATGGAAAGCTAAGTTGAAAAGTTACATTCGAGTTTTAAACAATATTAAGCTTCGGTATCTCCGTTTATGACTTTCAGAAACATATCTCCTTTATGAAGAGAAAAGGGCATAAAATTAATTCGATCATTTTGTTCTATGATACAATGTTTTACATATTCTTTTTCTCTCTCTTTTCATTTTGCGGCATAAGAACGATTGGAGAATGATGGGTTGTTATTGTCGAGGGTTGTTGCTGAAACTTCTACACATCGCCAATAGAGTCTTGACAGATTTATCCTTCATTAGGCGCTCCACACCGCCGTTCCTGCTCTGCAGAGGCAAAACAACTCCAGCACACTACTCAAAAATGTTGTCCACTACTTTGCCGCCATTTCTTTTTTTGCAATAGCAGTTTCAAGAATAGACGCAAAAGGTAAGAAATGACTCAATTGCACTTAACTTCCTTCTCCATAGCCTCGATTGTTTTGTTTTTTCAACTAATTTGAAAAAAATGGTAAGAAATTATTAAAAATACTTTCTTTAAGGTATAGAAAAGTCTATGTTGCTATACATTACGTATTTTGTTTCTCTATCTTTTTGAAAATAAGGTAGAGTTTTAATTTTTAATATGTAATATCTGAATAATTTTTTTTTACTTAAGTTCTAAAGTAATTTTTATTAATACATTAAGATGTCAATATCGTTCACATTAGTGTAATGAATTTGAATTTTAGTGAGATAAGACAGCTTTTTCAGGAATTAATGGAAATGTATTTATAAATAATTTTTTTTTGAAACCGGATAACTTGGAACTATTCAAATACAATGTTTTTTTAAAAAAGCATATTTCTAAAGTAATGTAATTTATTAAACTAATTAGTTGTTTTCTCTGATATATATATATATATATACCTTTAAAGATGATAGTTAAATTAAATTGAGGAATTGAAATTAATAAAAGGTTTTAAGCCCCTGATTGTTTCTAGTGTTGTTGGTCATATTCCGTGTATTCTCGAAGTAGATTGTATTTCGTAAAAACATTTAATAAACCATGTACACTGACAGAAACAATTAACAAGTACTAGTAACAATTTTCTTTTCATATATCGGTCTTTCTCTTCATTTTTCCATATGTCTTAAAAGTTTTAACCGTATTCAGCTTCTTTTTTTTTTCAATATAAACAATGGTTATCAGCCCTGCGTTCAATACATGTATACCTTTGTACAAAATACTTTTTTAAATCAACGTTGCTTACATAAAAAAATCAGAATTTTTCTTTTTTTCTCCTATATTCTAAGATATATTTCTATAAAGGTTTCTCCATATATTTTGGAGTTAATTGGAGTTTCTTTTTTGGAATACTCAGATGCCTATTTTTCTTAAATATTCGAATAATTTTATACTGTTTCCACTGAATAATCAAAACTTGTAATATTCTCTCTGATACTAAAATTTCCAGAATTTTATTCTTTACTACAAATTATAAATGTTACGGGCAAAGTTGAAATCTGGCGTTCTGTATTTTATCCAAGCATTTTATAGAATGCCGATTCTCTCCTTCACAGCATCTGTATTTGTGTAATTCAAAGGCATTGACAATTCCTAGCCCATGGATTGTTAAAAGTTCTCTTCATGTAGAAGAGTAACATTCTAATTAACCGAAATTGTATACTTTCTTTACTAAGAATTTCATTAAAGCGGTCAATAAACTTGGCATGCATGAACAGAAGAGTACTGGTTCTTCTTGTTGACTGCTTTGTATTCACTCATAGTTTTTAGTAAGGTAATGTGTTAAAGCATAAACAATTTGGTTATTACAACTGAAATTGTAAAATGGATAAAACGTGAACAAATCACATCCTGTGGAGATAATAAATTTTCTACTTCACAATCTTAATGAAGTATTTTAAATACAAATATATAATCGGGTTTTTTTTTTCAAAAAAAATTAAAAATTGTTTGTGTGTCGTAGAACTAAGAAAATATATTCTGACTTAGCAATTTAAGTTTAACTAGCATGATATGCCTATAATGCTTTCTAGAGTAATATTTTAAAAATGGATGAAAATGCATTTTGTGTTGACTTATTTTTTAAGATCAGTTATCAAGAGTAATTGAGATTTGTTATTATTTATTTCTGAGTTAAAAAGGAAAATTAAATACCAAATAAATAGTTTATTCGCCTAGATCTATTTTATTTTTAGTTTAAAAATAGATTAAAGGGATCCAATTAAAGTAAAATTTCCAATTCATGCTCGACCTTATTCTTGCGAATTATCGAAAGTTTGGAATTAAAAACATGGTGAATTAATCTTTGAAGATCATGTTCTATAACCTAAGAAATCGAGGGAATAAAAGGATGTAAATGCTTCAATTTAGAGAGTCAGTTATTATGCATTTACTTCATGGCGACGACAGCAATGCAGGAGAAAGCAGCAACTAAATTACAAATGCAACTGATTTTCAGTACTTAAAGCGTCTTCATCCCCCTCCCCCCCTCCAAAAACAGTCTACAAAGTTATGTCGGATGAGTACAATGCAAAGGAAAAAACCAAAAGTAAAAAAACTTTTTTAAAAAATAAGCTTTTATTTCAGAGCGCTAAAAAGAATAAAATAAACTTTTCCTTTAAAACCATTTTTACTATCAACTTATAACGTCATTACAGAATTTATATGATATTAAAACTTGTCGCAAGATATAAGTACTCTTATTTACTTAGTTTGAAATTTTTAAAAATTAAAATCAATCGTATCAAGTTATTTAATTTCCTTTTTTTCAACACAGGTAAATTTCGCGACAAGTTTTTATATCATATAACATCTGTAAATGTGATAAGTTGATAGTAAAAAAGTTTTAAAGAAAAAGTTTATTTTATTCTTTTTATCGCGTTTAAATAAAAGTTTGTTTTTAAAAAAGTTTTGTTAATTTTAATTTATGTTTTACTTTTTAGTTATCGCTCTGGACAGGTTTCTCAACCTATTCATCTCATTGAACGCTGCTTCGCCATCCCTGGTTTAGCTGAATCAATTCTAGCAAAAAGGGTATTAAACGAAACACACAAAAAAGATTTAAAATCCGTAATTTTTAACCTATTTTTTAAATCTTCATACAGATCTTGGGTAATAATGTTCTACACACAAAAAAAAGTTTCGTGAGATTATCTTCATAAATGACGAAGTTATTAAAAGTTTAATTAAAATTTTGAGTATCTTTTGAAATATCGTAAACAAAAACTTTTCGACATTTTATTTTTTAAATGACTGATTCTAAAAGAACAAAATATGAGCTGTTTTAGTACGGATTGTCGATTTATTTAAACGAAAATAATTCATGCATAATGATTTAGACATCATTTTCTTGAAAACGTATCGATCTTGACTCATTAAAAAAATCGTAAAAAATACAAATATTATTATTTTGAAAAAAAATTGTACCGCAGTGGCGAAACAAATGATCTTTCCAATTGTGTAATTATTTTTTCTCTCAGTTTAAAAAAAACCTATAGATTGCTATTTAAAAAACGTCAAAACTCAGAAAAAAATCCCTTCTTGGTTCTTCATTTTGCGTCGCTGAGCATAGCGGATTAAACAGAGCACAAAAGTAAAACAAATATGAGTTTTAAAGTTTTTAATTAATATCTTTTTAACTGATAGCAATATATCGGGATATAAATGGTCAAAACATGCATTGTCATCCAAACTAAACGTGTATACAAAATTTCAGCTCAAACGGTTGAAGATATCAGCGTCAAAATTGAGTTGCAAGATTCTACCCGAACAAATTACATACATACATACAGAGTGAGTTAAATAAAAGCTTGTAAAAATGGCCAGTATAGACCAGGCATTTTTGTCCAGTGTGTTTAAAAAATCCCCAATCTTTCATTGATCCTTGTTTTAAAGCTCATCACATACACATCA
Source organism: Trichonephila clavata (assembly GCA_019973975.1). Classification (NCBI taxonomy): domain Eukaryota; kingdom Metazoa; phylum Arthropoda; class Arachnida; order Araneae; family Nephilidae; genus Trichonephila; species Trichonephila clavata. The sequence goes on along the minus strand of BMAO01014580.1, from coordinate 9,889 downwards.
ATAACTATAAAAATATTTTGTAATTATAGCAATACATTCATATATATGTATAATTATTATAAGGAGGATATTTTATATAGAGTATTAGATCGAAATATTTTCAACAAAGTGAACAAATTTTTTTTCAAATAAACATTCATAAATATTAGATATAGCACAATTTTGCATGAAATTGTAGAGGAAATTTAAACCACTAAATTTAAATTTTTTATAATTTTTATAAATTTATTTTTTAAGGTTTCATTTCATTCATTTTATGGATTCTTATGTTTGCAAAATCCCTATACAATTTTATAGCTATTTATGCAGTGGATTTCATGCAAAATGTACCTAAAGGTAAGAACATGCCTTGATAACAAAAAAAATAGTTATTAATTAATTATTGCTCATACAGATTTATTTGTAAATTAAAATGGAATTTTTTTAACAGGTACAGAAATATGCAGATAATTCAATGTAAAAATTTTACTTCTATTGGTTTTAATTTAAGTAAGTGAGAACCATTTATAATTGGTGCAAAAAAAGTTCACTTTTCCTTGTCACAGACGTCCCAGTTACCTTAAAAGCAAAGAGGAAGAATATGATTTCTCTCGCAATATATACATATATAATTTTTGTGAGTGAGTAATTGCTTTTAATTTATATAAAATTGCTTTAAGGACTCATTTCTTTCTCAATTTTCAATTTACAGCGTGAGATTTACTGGAGGATAATTAATTAAAATATCTCTCAGACATATTTGATGCATTTTGCTTTTCTTGTTCGTTTTTTATCCAATTTATTATATTGTGTAATTTTTTGTATTTTTTCACATAATGCCATTTAACAAATTATTTCTCATATTTATCTTTCTAATATTCGTATCTCTTTCACTGCGGTGGCCGAGGAACTCTTTATAGAATAATGATAAGCATTTTAGTCTGAAGATTTAAACATTTACATTCTGAATAAGAATAAATTAAAATATTGATTAAAATGATATGTGAGAGGCAAGTACTCAAAAGCACTAGACATTTTAGTTTTGTGTGGATGAGATATGGAGACATTTTAGAGTAGGGGTCGACAACCCTTTAGATGTGGCGTGCCAAAACAATCTACCAATTTGATTCCGCGTGCCAGACAGTAGGACATTTTTGAAAAAATTGGATTTCCGCAATAATGCATTAAGAGTTAGAGAATACAGGTAAATAATATAGATTTACATTTCTAAAATATATTTATTTTGTTTCATTTAAAGATATCTATTAAGAATAAATGAAATAGAATAAAACATAACTATTTCTATAACAAAAATTGTAAAAAATTTAAATTGAAAATATATTAAGTTATTTTAAACAAATTTATTAAAATAAGAATATATATATATATATATATAACATAAAATATAATTATTCCTTTTATTATAGTTAAATAAAAGGATAAACAAAAACTTTAATATGTACTTAGTGCTTGCACCACTCTGTTTTCTTCTCGTACAATCAGGGGTATAATTTGTGACTTTCGATTTACGCGATTTTAAGCATTCTGTTGTTAAACAATTTTTTTACGAACATGAAATATTTTTTTGTATTAGGAAAAATTTTTCACTTAGATATATAGAACAAAAAGTGGAAAGCTAAGGACATGCAATTTACTCTCTTCAAACAATTAAATCTCTCCAGCAATGACATTGAATAATTTATAAAATAGCTGTAAATTTATCTTTAGAGTTATATTTCAGATTTTTTGCATACTTCCTTAAATGTCCATAATTCTGAAGATGTTTGTCAAGAAAGTCCATTAGAAATTTATCAACTTCCAACCACTCAAAAATTGACAAATTTATAGAGTAGTGCAGAGTGGCAGTGAAAATCGTACCGCGTGCCACATGTAGCATGCGTGCCATATGTTGCTGAAAACTGCTTTAGAGTATACCCAGAAATTCTTTCTCATATTATCAATGCCATAAAAAGACGCTTCTCAAAATCTAGTTTATTTCTTAACTATTTTTTAAAAAGGTACAGGAATTACAATTCTGTGGGGTACGAGAGAGTGATACTTTATTTTCTCATTAAAGAATGCTGTCCGGAGAGCAAGACCCACCAAAGCTCTACCTTCCGAAAATAAATCCGAGCAAGAAAAACTTCTCGAAGAGCAAAATGAACATTTATTTATTTCATTTTATTTCCTTAACTTAAGTTTGGAATGTATTTTCTCTTGAAAAACTGCATGTATTGCATAACCTCTTTGTGTTTTCGTTCCTTTTTTCTCCTACTCTTTAATCTCTTTAGTGATTCCGCAGGTTTACAAGAAGACTACATGTGAAGGTTTCGAAAGTACAGCAAAACCATTTTAAGGAAATTTTGTTGTTCGGTATGAAATTTGACGTTACTTGACAATGAACTTTTCTTAATATTCCTTTGCAATAACATTCATTTCGTAGGAAAAAAGTCGAGACAAATTGTGTAAGTAAATATTTTGTTATTTTTTTAATTTTAAATACTCAACCCTTACAAATTTCGATTACTTTAAACACAGAGTTTCTCAAACTGTGGGGCGCGTCCCCCTAGGAGGGCGTGATATCCCTACGAAAGGGAGGGAGCATATTGAAATGTCGAAAACAATAGATAAAATTTAAAAAAAATATTAATTTACTGAAAGTAAACAAAAAAATACATTCTCTGACATATAAAAGATCAAAAACACAATTTTACTAATATAAAACACTTATATATCAGTAATACGCAATGTTAACTAATTTATAACAATACTTAGTTAAGAACAAGTTCAATAATTATTAATGATCCCATAGGCTTGTCATACATGAAACTATATACAAAAATGAACACTTACTTGTTAATTGGTACAGTTTTTAATAAACCCTTTAAATGCCAATTAAAGATTACGTGATATGCATCCCAGTGCCACTGCTAAACACGTAGGCGAACGTATGTCGTGCATTAGGAAGGGGGGGTAGAAAAGGAAAAAAATAAGCAAATCCTTCGCGAAAACACACTGTCAAGGTCATTTTATTGCATTCCAAAGCCTTCGGAATAATTTTATAGATCACAGTTCACAGAAAAGATACTGTTGTGGAAAGACGTATATGTACGTCCAAGAGTAATTAACGCACTGCCTACCACTAACGAGGTTAGAGTCGTATTATAAGTTTTTCGTCAAAGTATAGTATTATTGTATTTAATACAATTGTTATTGTATAGAGGGGGGCGATGAAAACATAATTGAATATTGGGTCGCAAGTGTTGAAAGTTTGTGAAGCACTGCTTTAACATGACACGTTCTTCAAAACTTAATTTTATATTCGTCAAAAATTCAGTCCAACTTGTACACTATTAAAAAGGAAAGTTCAGCAAGCAAAATTGAAACTAAAATTTATATATTAACATACATTTTCAGTTAAAATTCAGTACTTTGTTATGTTATGTTGTATTTGAATAGGAGCTGAGATGCATGTTAAATGAGTTGAGACACAAAATCCATCCATTGGTGCTGTGTGGAAGTTGGAGAAAGGGTGCCTACTCAGTTTCATTTTGGTCAGTATACCCTTGTTCAAATTGATGAAGTCCGTTGTCATTTGCCCTTGTTTTGTTTCAGAGAGCAGGTAAATTAAAATCAAACCGAACGAAATAGAGTAAAGCAGAGGTCTTCAAAATTTTCAACTCACCGAACCCCAAGAACTTGAAGGTGCTTTCGTGGAACCCCTAGAACCAGAAAGTGTTTCCGTAGAACCCTTTTCCATAGAACATGTTAAGGAGAATATATCCCAAAACAATATCAAAAGTAGATCAACATGGCATAGGTACTTTATGTAAAGTCAATTTAAAAACTATTGCATTTACTACTAAAAAATTCTAATCTAATTTTTATTATTTTTTACTCATTAATGAAATTAATTTGTGAGTAAAATATCACCTACCCATGTATTATACTTGGTAACTGTGAAACTATTGGTAATTTGGTAACTTTTTTTCACGCAAACTGTCGAGGTCTATGTCTATTGTGACCAAATGCAATCGCATTACATATTGTGAGTTTAATTTGTTTTTGTATCTGCTCACGTTGAGAAATAAAATTTACTTAAACACAATGTTCTGAATGATGATTAAAATGTTTATAGTTGTGCAAAAAATCCCGTGCATTTTACATGAGAAAGAATTTGCAACCTAAAATTTAAAAGCTGTTCTTGCTTAAGTTTAGATTTTAACATCAACCCTCTTGATATGTTGTTCCTTTAATTTCATTATAGGTTTTGTTTTCCACAAATGTGAAAAGGTGTGTTTTCTATCAGAAAACTATTTAGATTTCAAGGCATTGCGCTAACAATATTAAAATTATTTCCTGGAACCCGAGATAGTAAACAATAGAATACTCATCTAGTATTAAATATATATATACAAAAAGTTAAACATTTTAATATTCATTTATTAAATTATAAAAGTCTAAAAAGTGTTTCAAAATAAAGTTATTATGCATAAATAAAATTTTCAGTTTTAATGAATAATTGGGGATGAACTTTATATTCCTCTGGGTGTACAAAGTTCATACAGAATGTGAATCTATTTTGCATTCGAATACAGACTGAAGACCATTGCAGTAACGAATTAGTAAATCCAATTGTAACTTCTGTATTTTAAGAACTGGTTCCGACATTTAAGAACAGTATTAAATCATTAATACCATGTTAAATGGAGGTCTAGAAATGTACTGTGTTACGAAATTTTGTATCTTGAAATTTTCCTCAAAGTGCAGTTTTTGAGGAAATGAGCTTAAAGATAAATATTAACATAGAAAACAAAAATACAAATATCGAAAAAATGTAGATTTTTTTTAAAAAAATAAGATTTTAATATGTTTTAAATATTTTCTTTCAAGTATAGGTAGTAAATTTTTTTAAAAGCGGAAAAATAAGATTTAAACTTACTTTTCCGGAAGAGCAAATTAAAAAAAAAAGGTTTATTTTTCTAAATACGACTCAGATTAAAATACTAATAAATCGATCTAAATGTTGTCTCACACCTTCAACAGAAGGACTGTAATAATAGGTCTATTATTTATATATTAATATACATGTTATCGTATTACTAGCTTAATCTCTAAGAAGATATGAAATGTTTTATTTAAGATGTTTTTGCTAACATTTGCTAAGAATGTTTTGCTTCAAATTTTAAGATGTTTTTGCTTTCAGTGTATGGAAATATATTTTGGTTTAAAAATTTTAAAAAAAACTTGTTGATTTTGTTAATGCCATCTGTCTAACGGTGTCATTGCGGCAAAAAGCTCAATGTATGTATGTCGTTAGCCGTAGCTTTAAGCACCATGCACGTGACAGTACGTTTTGGATTGGTTAAACCACAATTTTGAGAGAGAACACCCTGGAGGTGGTAAGAGATCTTCTAACTCTCTTCCCTTTCCACCAACGTCACGAGAGGTCTTGCAGCTCGACGGCTATTTAGAGTACCTTTTCCCGCGAAAGCAATAGACATTTGCAAACATCCATGCCTTCCCGGGATTCGAACATAGGTCCTACATCTAAGCAGTCAGCCTCACTAACTACTGTACTGGATGGGTAGTGTAAAATGAATTAAAGTGAGGTATTGGTATTTTATAGTTGATTTTGATACTGCATTGTACCAACTACCTTATTTTGCTTCTTTTACAATCTTCTGATATTTCAGATTGTTCCAAAAGAAATGGTAAGTAATGAATGAAATAGATTTCTCTTGCTACATATATATATTTGTAAAGTCTGCTTGTGTATTTGATTATTTAAAAATTTATATTACCATGCTTAGTGACTTTCTCATAATGTTTTCATAGTAATAGTGTTTTACATCTATAATATTTTTACACAACAGAAGAAATTTATGTTTTAAATTTGGATCCCAAATGCCTGAAAAATTGTTTATACTTAAACAAAAATTAGAGAAATAAAAACACTTATATAAAAAATTTATTGGATAAAATGTAATGAAACTTTTCAATATAAATCATATATTTCAATTTTTATGAATTTATCCAAAGTATACTAGCAGCTTTCTTTTCAATAATATCGCTTGCCTTAAGATTTGGTAAACTAATTCAAGTCATTCTAAGTTAAAATGTCACTTAAGTGTTGTGGTGTTATTAAAGAATATGAAACAAATATTTTCTTAAAAATATATTAGTGATACGTCTTTGTGAATATCTCCTTTTGTGATTCGTTTAGATTGAATTGAATTTTTTTTTATTTATTTGGAACTTTCACTTAAGCATATGTGTTTTCCTGTGTCTCTTTCCTTATATGTAGGTATGTAAGGTAAGTAAGTTCATTACTATTTCATTGTAAAATTTAATGTTTTTTTATAATTCAAAGTATTAGTTTCTGTATAGTGAAGTCTTAAATTTTATTACTTATATTCTCAATTTTCATATCATTAAACGGTATTTTTTTTTTGTTAATGAAATTTTATATCTCTTTACGTCATGTCTCTTGAAAAAGAAAAAAATAACTCTTGAATCATAACGTTAAACCTTTTCTCCAATATTTTGAAATAAGTTATACAATTGCACACTTCTGATGAGCATTGAAAAAAAATATAATTTAATTACAATATAACTAGATTTAGTTATTAGGTAATTCATAATTTAAAAAAAAAATTTCATGCCTTCCTGCATTTTCTGTCCTTTCTCTCGGCTGATTCCCTTCACAAAAAGATCCAAAGGGTTTCCAGTGATTCTGTTTTCCGAGGTAAGATATGCATTAAGAATAATTTTGTTTAATATTATTTTATACAAAATTTAAATATATTTTAAAATAAATAAAATTAATAGGTTTCTGTTTTCTTTTAATATTAAAAATTTCTCCTTCCCTAGTTTCATGTTATATAAGTATTTGCTCTTTTACACTATTACCCCTCAGGAGGCTCATCTTCTTCGGATGAATAAGGTAGTCGCAATCCCGAGGTGCCATAATGATCTTTTTCTTTTCTCGAGTAGCTTATTTTCTTTGGTAATCACGGGTGTCACGCCCATTTCACGTCTTCCTGAATTTTCAGGCCTACCTCTCATCTCAGCTCAGCTCTTTAATATGATAAAATTTATCCTTTCCATATTTTCATGTTATTTGAGTGCTTTGCTCTTACCACTAGTATCCATCAAGGGCTCATCTGCTTCAGAGCAGTACGGGTGTCACAATCCCGAGGTGCCTTAGGAATCTTTTTCCTTTCCCGAGTAGCTTATTTTCCGTGGTAAACACGGGTAGAACGTCTCTGAAGGATCCTAATGATTCTTCTCTATTTTTGATCCTCCTTCTTGTTTTCCTTTTTCCTTTTATTTTGAGGTCTAGACATCACAGTTGAACTTTTTCAGCAAAAGCATATACACTTTCAAATTTCTCTGTGTGGATTGTTTTATCATATATTGTTATAATATAGTTTAGCTTTCATTTTGTTATGCTTTAATTTGGTTTCCATTTTGTTATACATTATATGCTCTAGTTTTTTTGATATTTAAGTTTTACATTTGTTTTGACTCACCCGCTTATGAACCCGTATGTAAGGAGGAAAATGGTGTCCTGCGGATACCTTTTTGCTCCCTTTGTTCCGTGCTTCCCTGTAGATGGGTTTAACTAATGTTTGGTGCAGTATAGCCAAAACTGGCTCTTGCTGTATACCTTTTGGTATTCCTCACAACTCACTCACTAACTCACTCAAAATTTGAAAAAGATCGTGGTGAAGTATGAATATTACACCAGTAAATCCAATTAACAAACTCTTCTCCTAGACCAAGATCAATAACATTTTTTTTAATTTAAAATTCCTATGTGCAGCCTTGTAATAGAGTTGCTGTCATTTTTATTGTTATAAAACTTTTTTCAGGATCTTTAATTCTCCTTTTATGAACTCTCATTGGCGATTTTGAAGGCTGATCAGAAGTCCCCCAAAAGTACTAGCAAGGAATAACAGGAAATACCTTGCTACATGGTATAAAATTTTATGTTGCCAAGTGTAAAAAAAGTATTTCCTTATATTTCTTGTAAACAACACAGACCTAGAAAGAAACCTAACCAGAAAGTTTTTAAAAATATGTTTTGAAAATATTTTCGACTTGTTTTACCATTTTAAAATTTAACTCCAGTAATAGAGTTATATTAACTTCACAATATGAAGCTATTGACGACAGATTTCGTAGTTCTGAACCAAGGGAAGATGGCGTTAATGACATATGAGTGGACTCTCCAAACTTTCTCACCGCTCCAACGGAAAGACGTTTAAGCCTCGACATATTTAACGTGCATCGGCCTTATGTACACGGTGAATTTTCAGCGGTAATATGCTCGAAATCACGACCCGAAAGCCACTAGCCCTTTACCTTAACCACTAGGCTCAAGCGGTCACCCAATTGAGCATGAAAATTAATATTACATTGCTTTTATTTAAATGTATTCTTGACTGCTTAAAATGTTTTGTTCTTTTAGGGTCGAAAAAAAAGAAAGCAACTTCAATTAGAAAGGGATGGAGTGTGATACCGATAGTATGTGCAATTGTTTCTTGAGCAATCAGATATTTCGGTATCGCATTTTATGTCTTTCATAATCTTCATTTCTATATCCTCGATAAGGATCGAACTCATGAAACTCCAGAAAAGAGCCCTTGACCTAAGCGACTAGCCAAAACTTCCTGGGATCGACTTTGGTAAAGTAAACGAAGTCATTCATACAGGACCTGCATCATTTAAATGTTGTAGTATATTAAGAATTAAACATTCTTATTTGTAATTATATTGCTGATTTTTCTTTCTTGTAATTATCTTCTTTTGTGATTTATTTAGAATAAGTGAAAGTCTATTAGCTATTTAGAATGTTCATTTTGGTATATCTCTTTTTCTGTGTCCATCTCTTTATATACAGAAGTTCCCAACAATATCGCTGACTGGAACAAAATTAGCGCTGAATTTTTACTGGAACATTAAAAGTGCAACGAAGGAATAAATGGAGAGGTTGGAGACATCCTTTTGTAACTGGAAATAGTATGCCTCCAAACTCTTCTTCCATTTCTCCGTAAAAACAACCCTCTGCTTACTTCATAACAAGAGGTTTAATTAAAGTTGGTAAAATATTCTATCAGATTTCACACAATCTCTATCTCTCGTTTTAATAAGTAATGTGGGTTTATTTTTTTTTGGGGGGGGATGGGGTGTAAGGTAGATCGCCTCCACGTGGTGCACCCCGGGTAACGCTAAATGATCTACAACAGAAGCAGGGCTTTGAAGTTATTTCTGCTGTCATTGTCAGTCTTGAATGCACAGCACTTACTATTGTGCCCCACGCAAATAATCTCGGAAGTAATATTTTTCTCCGGTCAGAGGCAATTGCTTACTCCAGTAGATACAGCCATGGATACATCAAGTGGCAAAATATGACATGCGTTTGCGTGATAATAAATGAAACGTAATTTAAAATGAAATTTAAGCTTACCATATTGAAAGAAGTTATATTTACAAATTTGTTCCTTAATAAAAAAACTTAAACTTTTTTAATAATTTTTTAAATGTGTGCAATTTTACTGACGTTCATTTAATGGTCCTGTTTAGCCTGTTTTAACAAACCAAAAAAAAATAGGTTAATTCGAAGTACAGCTACTTTTTTTTTCTATGAGAAACAATTCTTTTCTCCTTCAAACATTTTTCATATATCTAGTTTTCTTTAACCGAATTTTAAGAAAATATTTCTGTGGAACCTTTTTCATAATTTTTCGGAATATTGTATGTATTTTTAAAGAAAAAACGATTTTTTTAAATAGTAGTTTTATAATAATCTTTATAAATACTTCATTAAGAAGCATTTGTCGTCCTAGTTATAAGACACAATACCTAAGAAAAATATATAACGATTCTCCTATTTAATACTTAC